>QMIH01000322.1:37093-62496 GCA_003987875.1 Clarias batrachus
TGTGTGTGTGTGTGTGTGTGTGTGTGTGCTGCAATGAATTGGCACCCTGTCTCGGGTGTACCCTTCCTCATACCCCAAGTCTTCCAGGTATTGGCTCCAGGCCCCCCACGACCCTCTATAGGATAAGTCATATAATAATAATAATAATAATAATAATAATAATAATAATAATAATAATAATAATATCCCTCAACTCTTTTTAATATCCCATAGTCAAATATTAAAAACATTTTCTGGATATGTCCAATAGATAGTTTCATTTATTCCTGGAGTCTTAGAGTTTTTTTTTCTTTCCTTTATTTCTCAATTTATCATTTCCAGAACACATTTTTTATTATGATTGTCATTTAATTTGCCATTATTAATATTACACTTTTATTGACGTTTGGATTCAATTCAGTCTGAACAGGTTAATAACTAAAAGACCTCATTTCTAAACATAATAGCTTTTATAATGGTGGTTGTGATTTCTACCACTGGAACTAAATTTAAAAATTAAAGAAACACTGCCCATGCTTCACAAATCTCTCTATCCAGACCTTTTCACTAAAACCATGACTAATTTTGAGCATAATTTTATTGAATATTCTTAATCATCTTCTTTATTCTTACCCTTTAGACCCACACATTTCACTGAATCAATAATCCAACCATCTTTTCTCATCCAATCACAAACATCTCATCTCCATGTCATCTCCTCTGCCTTCATGTGGCATCTTAATTAAAAGAAATCTTATTTCCCAGTTGGGAAATCTCAGGTAAATTACATCCAAGTTATAATTGCAATTCAGCAGGACTGTAATTCTGTTAGATGTGTGCTGACAGTGATGGACAAATTAAATTTCCTTTCTGTCAACATTAATACCTGGATAAAATTGGATCTGCAATTGCAGTGCTAGGATTGGTATTAAGTTAATTGGACATGATTTTAAGTTGTTCAAGTGGATAATATTTACAGTACATGAACAACCAGTGGACATCCTTAAAGAAAAAAAAAAACATATGTATATAAACATATACAGTGGCAAGAAAAAGTATGTGAAATTTTTAGAATTTCATAGTTTTCTGCATTAATTTGTCATAAAATGTGATCTCATCTTCCGGTAAGTCCAGGGTATTGACAAATATAATGTGCCAAAAATAATAACACATACAAAAAAATCTGATTTTTCATGTCTTTATTGAGAACAACCATAAAAAGCTGATAATGCTAAAAAATAAAAAAAGTATGTGAATCCTTGACTTAATGACATCTATAAAGCTAATTGGACTCGAACCTAGTTAGCATACCTGGAGTCTTCTTAATAAAATTTGAAGCCTGGAGCTTTGGACTAGAGCTATTTTACCTGTTAAAAACCACTCAAACTTTTTCTACACAATAAGAAAACCCTTATGTGAGCCATGTCTCACCAAAAAGAACTTCCAGAGGATCTATGATCAAGAATTGTTCATTTACTTAAATCTGGAAAGGGTTACAAAGTGATTTCAAGGAGTTTAAAAATTCACCAGTCAACAAGAAACACTTTGGGACAGTGACTACTCTACCAAGAAGTGGGCGACCAGTCAAAATGACCTGAAGAGCACAACAGAGACTCATCAATGCAGTAAAGAAACAACCTTGAGTCACAGCTAAAGACTTGAAGGCGTCATTTGAACTGGCCAACATCTGTGTTCATGAGTCTACAGTACATAAAACACTGCACAAGTAGGTTGTCAAAGGCAGGACACCATGAAGGAAGCTGCTGCTTACTAAAAAGAACATTGCTGCATGCCTGAAGTTTGTAAAAATGTACTCTGATACTCCACAATACCGCTAATGGCAAAATGTTTTGTGCACTGATGAAACTAAAATTAAACTGGAAAAGACATGTGGAAAGAGCATGCAGCACTACTGTACATCTGACATACTGTAAAAAGTGCACTGCATGTCATCATGAAAACATCGTGCCAAACGTTACGTATGGTGGAGGAAACATCGGGCGTGGCCAGCTTGCTGTTACAGTGGGGAGGATGAATTCAAAAAAATCTTCAGGATAATGTGAGAAACTCTGGAGAAGTTGGGCGAGGCAATGGGATGATGGCCCAAAACACCGGAGCAAGTCCAGAACAGAACGGCTTCAGAGCCCAGACCTCACCCTAATAGAGATGCTATGTAATGACTTGAAGACATTCATATACAGTGGAACCTCGGATTACGAGTAACTTGGTTTACGAGTGTTCCGCAAGACGAGCAAAGATTTTTAATAAATTTTGACTTGAAAAACGAGCATGTCTTGGTTTACGAATGCCGAGTTTTTTGACACCGACACACACACACACACACTCTCGCCTTTACACCCCCCCTCACCAGCTTCACACAGACACACAAACTTTACTCTACACAGAAACTCTGCTCTGTCACGATTCTTTTCAAAGGTAAAGTGCTGGTTCATTTGTTTGTTTGTTTTTTACTTTACAGCACTGATTCTGTTAGTCTGCGCCCACGCAAGTGTCATTAGAGAGATTTATTTTTTTCCAGTTAAAACAGTGTTTTCGTTGTGTGTGTGTTTGTTGTGAAACTTAAAAATCGAGGTGGGGGGAGGAGGAGGAGTATTACTGTGTAAGATGAGGCGAGGGAAGGGGCAAATTCCACACACACACACAAACACATGCACACACAAATACACGGCACCTGCGCGCACAAACGGAAACACTTATCTGCTGGGATTTATTTAAACTTTTTGTTTTTATTTTTACTTTATATATTGTATTAATTATTTTTCTGTATTTATTCTTTTGGGCTGTGGGACGAATTATTTGAGTTTTCATTATTTCTTATCGGACGATTTGATTTGGTTTACAAGTGGTTTGGAATACGAGCCCGCTTGCTGAACAAATTATGCTCGTAATCCAAGGTTCCACTGTACATGAGAAGCAGGTCTGCCAGGAAGAACGGGCTAAAATTCCTCCTGAATCATGTGCAGGTCTGATCCACAGCTACTTTGCAGGAAGCGCTCTGTTGAGGTTATTGCTGCCAAGGGGCGGAGTCAACCAGTTATTAATTCCAGTTATTAAGGGTTCACTTATTTTTTCCACTGCGATTTAGAATGTTGAATGAGTGTCTTCAATAAACACATGAAAGATCAGAATTTTTTGTCTTATTATTTTAGGCACATTATATTTGTGAATACCCTTGACCTACTGTACAGTAGCTGAAGATCAGATCACATTTTAAAACAAATTAAAGCAGAAAACCATCAAATTTCTAAAGGTTCACAGAATTTGGCTTGCCACTGTGTACTGTACATATAATTATGTAGGCGCATTTACACAATTTGTTGACATTTAAGACACAAGGCTTTATTAAGTTGCTGAGCTTTTATATAGTATGCTTTGGCACACTTTGTGAAATGCAATAATTTTATTATAATGCAATACAAGTTGCGGGCCGGACACTTTCCCAGACCATGTTTTATAATTACGCAGTGTCACACAACAGGGAGTGCTGTTGTGCTGGAAATTAGCACGGTGGTGATGCGGTCGCAGACATGAGGCCGCAGCCCGAGAGCCGAAGGCGTCACAGTGTGATATTCGTTTTATTCAACAGTTCCATGGAAATCATTTATTATCAACAGATTATAATTTGTTTCTTTATTTAACTAGATATTTTGCTCTGCACATAACCACCATGGCTGGTGGAGCTGCTAAATGACAGTTAATGTAATTAACAGGGCCACTATGTAGCCAAAAGGTGAGGAGAACAAACTATGGAGGTTAAATCTCATACGTTTACTTTATATAAATTCCATTAAATGGAACGCAAGTGCACTAAGGCGTACAATCAGTTATCTTACACACCAGGTAGTGCCTGTGGTCAGCTTTTGGGATTCAGCTTTGTGTTAGAAAATAGTCAGCTTTGTAGCCATAAATAATTGAACACTGACAAGTCAGAGGCAATGCAAAACAATTATTAAGAAAACATGGTGGGTTTTTTTAAGATGACAAAGTTATCGGATGTGTTTTCTTGCTCAAAGTGCTTCTCCGACTGATTTCAGTGTTGGTTTTGGCAGGCAGCTGCTCTCTCCTCAGTGTCGACCAACAATTAGTGTAATTAATTATTGTTCGAACACCTATGACACAAAGCCATACATATGCAGAGGGTCCGAAAAAATTATACACGTCAACAGAAAAAATATGCGAATTGCGAATTCTATACATTGTAATCGTCTCTGCGCTGTTACCACCTTTTACTATCACCCTTCAAATCAGATTGCTTAGTTGGAACTGATTTATTATGATAATGCAATTATCATTTCTAATAGTGCCATGTATGCAGTGAGTAGAGTTGAAAGAACCAAGAATCAAAACAAGACTGGACTAAAATTAATTATAAGATACGTTTTGAATTTCATATGAACGAAGCAAGGAAGGCTTAACAACTTTTAACCAGAAATATCTGCATTCTGAAAAGTTTCTAAAGAGAATATTTCAAACTTGCAAATAGCAACGTTTGAGAAGAAGGTAGCTGAAGTCTCTTCAGTATTAGTGTGAGATCAGACACTGAACACACTGGAGCACTCAGCAGTCTGACTTAATGCTTAAATCTGCTTAAATGACCTGCCCACCTTTTAATTCTCTCTCTTTCTCTCTTCCTCTCGTGCATATCAACAGGACCCAAGCACACTGATGAATATTTATGACGGACAGAAAACACAATAGATGACCTCAAAATGCCGGAGAGGAAGCAGACATCGTGTACACATGGGTTTCTCGTGACCTAGAGGAGAGGTTTTTGGTGTTTGACACAAATCTAATAAATTTATCAGGACTTGTTTTGATAAGTTGTTGTGCGACATAGACGCCCAGAGTTGTCCTCAGTCCCAGGAAACATCATGTCTTACATGTAGCTAAATCATTTAGGAATGATAGAAAGCAATCTGTTTTAAAGCTTTATTTGTTTGTTTGTTGCTGACTTACTGGTTGCTTTGATTTTCAAGGTGGAAGCACTCAGTTTTTTTCATAAAATTCTGCAAATTAAAATAGAAAAAAAAACTTTATTTTAGTATTTAAAAAAGTTAATACTGTATAACAATTTAAATGTTACATTTAAAAAGTTTCACGTTATTATTATTGCAACAATGTTTTATTACAGACCTTGTTTGACCTTGTTACCGTTCTTTAGTTCTTTGTTTGTTTGTTTAAAAAGAGTCTATAAATATTTTTAAAAAACAAGACATTTTAGAACAACTTTAATGAATTTTTCAGCAGAACCTCTACAGTACCGTACGTAATCTATATTGACATTCATTAAGAAGAGTCATTGATTCAACAATTAATAAAATTCCACTGAATGTTGCCTCTCGAATGATCACACTGTACCAGTACAGCTTCTTTTAAACACTCTTGTTTGCGTTGTCTTGTATGCCTGGGGCTGAAAAAGCCTAATCAGATAATTATCACTCATTCTCTCGCACACACTGAGCTTATTTTAACACGCTACACGATATACACGCTCTTACATATGAACCATGAACCGCTGTGTGTGTATACAGTGTGTTACATCTCGCTCTCGTCTATGGACTGTTTTTATTCCTCATTCCGAATTTATGTGTAACCTCTCAGTGCCCCCTTTGTTTGTTTTTTTTGTTTGGTAACAGCTGTTGGGGTGCTGCATGTATTTTTTTCCCCCCTCATTGTGGTCAGCTGTGGGTGCTCTGGGCTAAACAGGAGCAGATGGTGCTTTGCTGAGCGTGAATGAATAGACCCCAGCTAGTGAATGGTGTCTATAGAGCACCTGCCTCTTCTTGAGGCATCGCCGTGACATGGCTATGATCCGCCTCGGTCTCCCTACTGTAAGACATGGAGAGGAGGAGGAGGAGGAGAAGGAGGAAGAGACTAAAGACAAAGACAGGGAGAAAGAGGTAGATGGAAGAGGAAGTGAGATAAAGGGAAGGGTATGGTGGTGAGACCGTCTAGAAGGTAAAGAAAAGAAAAGGTAGGGAAAAAATGTAGAGAGAGGGGGGGACAGGTGAAGGGGTGGATATGTGTGGTGAGAGAAAGAGAAGAAGATGGAGGGAATGGACAAAATGTGACAGAATAAGAACAGGTGGAGAAGGAGGAAAAAGAGAGAGAGTGAACATGTGAAACAAAGAAAAATAGAAATGAGGGTAAAGGTAGGAAGGGAAAAGGTAGAGAGAGAGAGAGAGAGAGAGAGAGAGAGTGGGTGAATAAAAAATGGAAATGGATGGATGAAAATGTGAATGAAAGAGAATAGGTGAAGAGGGGGGAAAGGAAATAGAGAAATGATAGAGAGAGGAGATTTAAAGATAAGTAGAAGGTAGATTAAAAAAATAGATGAAGAGAGAGGATTATCATGTAGATTAGGGAGGAAAAAAACATGATGTTACAGGAAAATCATTTTATTATTTTTTCTGTTCCCAGGCTGAAATTTGTGTGTTTTATTCCATTTGTAAAAAAAAGTGCCCTAATTATGCAAACTATAATTTATTTAATAAAGAATGTCACATTTATTATCATATCATTACATTTAATACAAAAAATCATGCTCAAGTCAAGGGCTTTTGAAGCCATAATCGGACTGCCTGCATCATGTCTGAAACGCTGGACTCCCAGGAACTCCATTAATGGCCTGAACATGTGGGTCACATGGGTGACGTGATGATAACTCCCAGCCGAGTTCCTGTACTGTGCAAGTGGTGTTGAATGATTGTGTCTGTAATTCACACAGACAGATGTGTCTGCAAGCTGGTGGTTTTTTAATTTTTTTATTTATTTTCAGAATCAGATGTTCCACTTGCTGAATGTTTACGGGAACAACTGCAGCGGGCTCCAAGGCACCGCGGACGGGATCGTCCATCATCCACCATAATGTGCTTTTTTAGTAAATACTGTAGTTTTCTGTTTGTGCCTTTATTCACCAGAAATTTCATAATTAGTCCCATTTTGACTTGAACGCCCCATGAGTATGATATATATATAATGACAAATTACACTTATTTGACAGCAATACTTTATTCTCTTTTAAAGAATGACAAAATAATGCATCCTGTGGCTTAGTGGTTAGTATGATTACACCTTTCGGGGTTTGATGCTTGCATACATTCTGTGATGTTTGCATGTTCTCCCTATGTTTGTTGGGTTTCCTCTGAGTACTCTGGTTTTCAAAGACATATGTTGTAGGCTGATTGGCATTTTCAGATTACCTATTATGTATAATTGGTTGAAAGCTTGTGCAGTGCACTGGGTGGGACCTTATCCAGGGTAAAACTTGCTTTGCCTTGTGCCATAAGTTTCCTGGGATAGCCTCCAGCAAGCCTACACAAAATAAGCAATAAATACTGGATGGCTGGTGGGTTGGATGGATAGATGGATGGATAGGTGGATGGATAGATGGATGGATGGATGGATGGATGGTGGGATGGATGCATGGAGGTTTGGATGGATGGATGGATGGATGGATGGATGGATGGATGGATGGAGGTTTGGATGGATGGAGGTTTGGATGGATGGATAGGGATGGATGGATGTTTGAATGATGGATATGGATGGATGGATGGATGGATGGATGGATGGGATTGGATTGGATGGATGGATGGAGGTTTGAATGATGGATGGATGGATGGATGGATGTGTGAATGATGGATGGATGGATGGAGGGTTGGATGATGGATGGATGGATGGATAGATGGAGGTTTGAATGATGGATGGATGGATGGAGGATTGGATGTTGGATGGATGTATGGATGGATGGAGGTTTGAAGGATGGATGGATGGATGGATGGATGGATGGATGGATGGAGGGTTGGATGGATGGATGGATGGATGGATGGATGGCTGGATGGCTGGATGAACACTGCATATTGTGCTGTTACAGAAACTGCAAAACACATGCAAACTTTCACATGTCAAAAAAAATCCTTCAAAGTGTTTACACTTTAGACTCCTTCCATAAATGACTTTACATGGTTTTATTTTGTTTACTTGGAACATCCACCACACAAGTCTCACACAATGAGTTGTTCCTATAGAAATGTTATTTAATCCAGATGGAACTACTGACAGCATCTTATGAACATTTGCAATAATACTTGTTCATACATATAAATTACAGCATTACAAACTGTACAATATGCGCAGATACACAACAATCCCAGGTAGATATAGGAACCACTAAAAGTATACAAGAAAGAAAGAAAGAAAGAAAGAAAGAAAGAAAGAAAGAAAGAAAGAAAGAAAATGATTTTTTTTTTTATTTGCTTTGTGAGCATGTTTATTGATTCGCGGTGCAGTGCAGGAATAATGTGCAGTCCAGTGTGTTTGAGTTAATTAGATATGACACAGCATGCACAGGCAATCTATCACTCCGCTCTCCCTGTACACTCCATCACCTTTGTTGCTATAGTAACATGTGAGCTCGGTAATAGCTTACATTAACAGGCTAAAGTAAGTTGCAATCAAAAGTCATTTCAGAGTCAGTTCAGTCAGAAGAGCACAAGCCTTATAAAACACTGATGGGCAAATTGGAGCATGATAATGGGGGAAGAAACACACTTGGGTTTTTATATTTTACAACTAAACCTAATGTGGCAGATCTGTTCTTCTCTCTCTCTCTCTCTCTCTCTCTCTCTCTCTCTCTCTCACTTTCTGTTGCTCTGTTTAATCAATTTTTCCATTTCACTTTCAGCCTGCTCTACAAATAATGGCATACTCTAGCCTCGGATACAAAATCATACTAAATCTTGTAAAATTACTAGAATTTTAAGATCCCCATCTCTATTTTAATTCAAAATATTAAGGCTACATTCCAAGCCACACTAGATATGAGGACATCTAACCTAGCTGAACAATCTAGCTGGTTATATATATATCTATAAAATAGCATTAGGGTATGTGGACTGTCATATTTTTCTTGCTTTTCACAATCATTGCTTCTCTACATTCAATTCATTTATTTATTTATTTTTGGATAATACATCTTTTAACAACATTTCAACAACATTGTCATTAAGCAGCTTTAAAGAAAATAAATCTACTAATCAAGCCAGAGGTGGTGGTGTCAAGGTCAAACACCATAAGACGAACATGCAGGATAAAAAAAATCCTGGAACCAGGCTAAATAGGCAACCCATCCTCATCCGAGTAATACTGGACAGCACTGCCATGAATAAATGCCTTCTATAACTGTATGTGCTGAGGTCAAAAGTGCAACTGTATAAACGGAAATGTGTTTCAGTTGATATAAAGTTGAGGTTACCAACTGTTCAGAGAATGATACTCGGGTAAGAAACTGTTTGTGGCAATTTTAGCTCTTAAACTATTCGAGCGATTGCGGTCATAAGCCATCATAGTGAAACTCCTTGTATCAATGCAGTCCAAACCATTTTCAAGGTTATTAAGTGAAACTGTCCTCGGTTATCACATAAATCTAGAAGTAGACCATATGGAGCCATCCTCAGCAGCAGTTAGTGGTCTCCATGTGATGAGGACTCCAACATCTTACACCCTTCTCTACTTCCCCCCTCCCCTCTCTCTCTCTCTCTTTGTGTTTCTTTTGTCACGACCAAGCAATTGATCTTCAATAACACAATTAAAAACACAATTATGAAAGCATAACCACATAAAAGTCAGATAAACACCCTCATTCCACATACTCATGAACGAACTGTAAGAACAGAGTCTTTAAAATGATGAATTAACAATAAAATATTATTATAAAAATAAAATATATCCTTAGCAAAAAAGTCATCTTATTTATTTATTTTTTTTTTAAAAATGTTTTTGTCTTTGGACTGAATTTGTTTGTCCGGTGACCTTTCTGAGATTGACGTCTGGAAAAGCAAGACTGACGCCAGAGGTGGGAATGCGTGTGTAACGTTTGTGAGTTTGTGTTGTGCACCTAGCGGTGTTTTACAGCCATTTTCAATGCTGGTGCAAGAACGAGAAACGTAAATCTATAGCAGGAATGAAACTCAGATGAGAAATGCAGACTGAATTTATTAAGAACGACTTTTTAGACAATGTGAATCATTTTGTACTGTACTGTTTTAGGCACCTCCCTGTAAAAAAAAATATTATGAAATGAAACAGGTTTATGTATCAAATGTTAACAAGGCTTTGGATCAAACAGTAAAATAAGCAATTAATGAAATGTGGAACTTGCTGTTAAACTTAGAAAAATGCACCACAGTGTAAACAAGAACATTTCTATAAGTATCATATCAGTAGGTTGTTTCAGACTTTGTCAGAAATATTTTCGTTGTTAAAATATTTGTTTGTTTGTTTTATTAAAAAAAACAATCTATTCCATAATACTATGTATTGACAAACATGTACTGTAAGGTCATATAAAAGATATAGGTTCCCAAGACCTTTATATAGACTATACACTGCATGGCCCAAAAATATTAATTAATAAGATTTCATTAGATCACCTTTAGCTTTGGACACAATTTGGTGTCTGAAAATGATTCCTCATGCCCCCAGAGCCATCTTTCACAATTTAAGTTCTTGAATACGGCCATGCTATTAGGGAAAAAGAATCCGTATCCATAGATGTGATAATAGATGGTCATTCAGTACATTCAGGTGGTCAGCTGCCTTCAGTTTATTGCCACATAATGTTGCTGAGTCTCAACCTGAGACCTGAGCAACTGAAGCAACACAATCGCTCTAGAATAGGGTCAATCTGGTCTCATCATTGCTTCACTTCAAAGTTCATTTCTCTGATTGGTCTCACTAACAAGTGGTTTTCTTATGACCACACAGCTGTTTATTTATTTATTTATTTATTTTTTTTTACAGATATTGAGTCTCCATTGTTAATACAGTGTAACATCTTGAGGGAAAAGGGTTTTTGACATTTATGCATGTGTTTTGGAGTTTCAGTAACAGGACAATGTACATTATCCAACCAACCGTCCATCCATCCATCTCACCAATCAACCGGTGTTTGTACTGCTTATTCTGTATAGACTCACAGGAGTCTGGAGCTATCCCAGGAACGTTGGAGCACGAGACAAGGCAGGTTTTACACTAAATGAGGTCCCAACCATCACATGGCACAAGCATACTGTACATTAAAAAATTGACACGTTAACAAAACGTTTCTGTACACATTTCTTTCACAAAGATGATGGTTCATCACTATCTTGAAGGTTTTAATAATATATTATCCAGATATTAAGCCAATTTTAGTAGATTCAGCAATCTTGTTAGTTGTTTTCTTTGCTTGATCCAGTTCAATAATTTGACCCTTCTGATATATACTGTATATAAATGTTAAGTTTGCATAATGTGTTCCAGCATGCGTGGAAGGCATTCAGCAAAAGCTTTTTTCTTTCTTTCTTTTTTTTCCCCTCGTAGCCTGGTAGAGTTTATATTCATCACAGCAAGAGTAAAATTTAGCTTTATTGAATAATCTCTCTTGACATTAATAAAAGCTCATAAGTGTTCTGCAGAAGACAAGACCATTTTCTTGGCATTTAAACTTCAATTTAGATGTCCCTGTTCTACTATATGAGAGAAGAAAGACAGAAACCTATTTGATCTGTAGTAGGGAGAGAATTTAGTTCTGCATTGCTGATTTAAATCTAAAGGCATTGCTTTAATGTTAAGAGCACAGCAGGTTTTGTGTGGGATTAGAAAGACGAACTAAATAAGATACTTGCTGGCAGTGAGATTAGGCACGAGAGCAAAAAAAATAATAATAATAAAAAAAAAATAGATTTGTGTTAATGAATGTGTGTTTTCAATGCACCATCCTGAAGTGTGAATTCGGTATTCATCCTTATTAGGTTTAATTTAATATCCTACACATACGGTATTTATTATGCAAATCAACATTATTAGATTAGCTAATACAAATGAACTTTGATGTTAGCACCGACAACATAGTGAACGCAGAAAGGCTAAGCACTTTTTTATTTTTTTTTTTGGTTTAGTTTTGTCGGTGCACGCATTATGTCCATTCAGGATTTCTTGGCTTCATTAAATTGTTTGCACAATTAACTAATTATCAGTGCACTATTTAGTGCCAAGTCAAACTCTCTGTCCCATATGTGCCCAGTGCCTGGGTGCATGGTTTTGTCACTTCATCTTAGAGACTGATTGACTAGTGAGCTCATACCCATCCAGCCACAGCACATCCCTGCACTCACGTAACCTACAGTGCTGTACCAACTCCTACATGGAAAATAGTATGCACTAAGACAGTGTTGGTTCATCTCATCCTGTTCAGCATGCGCCCAATCCAAAGTACATTGAACCATGCCAGCTAGTAAGCTCCTCTCGTTACCCCATGCCTTAAAGACCCAGATCACACCCTGCTATGGATTTTATGCCATGATCCTCCACCTTCTCATGATCCTGGTGGTAATTGACCATCCTTGTGGTTTATCCCACTGCCTGGCATACCATAGCTTTCCAAACAGTTGAGCTAATCTTTCAAGCCGTCTTCAGGTACTTTGGCATCTCAGAGGGTGTAGTGAGTGACCGAGAAACACGTTTGACATCTAGATTCTGGAGAGTTTTCGTGGGGAAACTTGGCATATGTCTGTGAGTTTGAGCTCAAGCAAATGGCCATGCAGTTCGAGCAAATCAGAGCTGATTTGAGACCAAATTTTGCTGATAATCCAAATGACTATAGAAGGCACAGTTCCCTTCTTGGGCAAAAAAACATTCAGAACTCTTTCAGAGTGTTCATGAGTATTAATCACTGATCAAACTCCACAGAAGCCCCTACTTTAGACAGCTGGTTCCTGAGAAGTGAAAATGCCTGGGCAGAGGCACACCAGCATCTCAAGTTAGCCACCCAGGTCACTCGGAAATTTCTGAATCTCCATCAGGAAGAAATTCCAGTCTACAAGCCTGGCTATAAGGTATTGCTCTCCACCAGGGACTAGTGCACCTGACTGAAGAATGCAGAAAATTTGCCTATTTCAACCCGGGCTGTTCAGGGTTGTGCAACACATCCACAAAGTAGCATATTACATTGATCAGGGTTCATCTTCTTCTTTTTTGGAAAAAAACAATCCAGCCTCACTAACTAAAGAGTGCCATACCTCCAGTACATACACATTATTATACTGTACAGTACATACATACATCATCCATTTAGGAACCTCTGTAGCCCAACTTGGGACCCTGGAGGTCACTGGTTATCTTTCTTGTGCGACCATGGTGGGACCTCTGGGCAACATTCACACACACACATTCACACACTACGGGCAATTTGGGAACCCCAATTAGCTTAATCTGCATGTCTTTGGACTGCGGGAGGAAACCCGAGAACCCAGAGGAAACCCATCAAGCCCTGGGAGAACATGCAAACTCCATGCACAGGACCTGGAGGTGCAAGGCGACAGTGCTAACGACATAATTTATTTGCAATGAAAAAAAATCTAAACTGTATTACGTTCATTTGTCTTTGTGTATGCGGGCGCCGGGAAAAAAAACGAGTGTATATGTAGTCACGTAAATCTTTGAAAAGCATGTGATCTGAGCTCTGATTGGATTTTGTCAAATCATTCTTGGGGGGCAGCACTGTGTGTCCCGAACCCTCCCACTTTTGTTCTTAGCGAATCAATATTGATTTTAAATATTTGGGCTCATGTGATTGGACCATTCTCAACGAGTCTTTTCCAGCACTTCTTATGGCGAGCGGAGCTGCTGACTGGATGCGATATGAGTCAGGACTTTATTTTATACTAGTAGTAATGATGCGCAATCACCTGATAAATGTATATTTACAGGCGATAATTAAAAGTTTCATTTTAATTTTGTTTGCGCCCCCTCCAAAAAAATTGCACCAGCCACCACTGGTCTGGACAGAACACGCACACCAACCCTGCCACAAAGGCAGGAATCGAATTCTCAACATTATATATATTAAATATGCAAATGATGTCATCAACAGTTTCCATTTTCATTTGCATCTGTAAACCAGCTTTTCAGTATTAATTTCAATATAGTATATTCTTTTTTAATATTCAACCACCTTCAGATCACATCCGGATAAAGTCCTGTTGCAAACGTTTTTAAATTATTAATTACAAAAAATTATTGTAATTAGTCAGTTTGTAAAACTGTAAAAAAAAAAAGTTTTTTTATTTTATTTTTTAATCTAAGTAACATGGGTGATGCACTCCGACATAGTTAATAATGTTTTCAGAGCATGGCAGTATGTTTAACGTCTGCTACTTTCAAGGAAAAAAAAAACATAGTGCCTAGCTTTCTGCTCCTCCCTCGGTCTTGAAAGTCAAGTTCTTTGTGCAGGGGTCACAGGCTGGGTCAGGGTCAAGCAGACAACTTACAACGCATGAAAAGTTCTCCACACTAAAGTTCACTGCTGCACCAAAAGATCAACAGTTGCTTAATAAATCTCAGGCCAACAGATTGAAAGGTCGAGATTTTTTTTTTATTTCAGTGACCACTGACTTGAAGTTCTACAGGTTTTTAAACAACGCACCAACATTGCCCTTGGGTTAAATTTCAAGACCACAAGGCTCAGAAAAAAATAAAATTCTCAGACATATCTCAGTTTTTTATTTTTTTATTTTTTTTATCTTTCTCATTGAACATTGTTGAACAGAATGCTGACCTTGTGCCATCAGCATTCTGCTTTAATACTGCAGGTCAGGGGTGATGAGGGGAGCGGGTCATCACAGCGTACTCACATTATGGTATCAATGAAAGAATACGGATATCAATCCATCATTAAAGGTTTCTGAAAGCATGTTTCGCATCACAGCTGTCCTGGTTGTGATTAATGGTTTATATATATATATTACACATAAGCAAATGTGCAAAACACAAAGTCAGGGAGAGAGAGAGAGAGAGAGAGAGAGAGAGAGAGAGAGAGGCACTGCAGTAAGTACATTTAAGTGGGCTGAGCCATAAAAAATTATAAGGTCAGCTCATGTAGCCTAACAGCAGCATGAACTAGTTTCCATACATAGCCATATGATGAAGGGTTATACGGTTCAAAAGCAACTTGCTCACATTAAAATGTTCTGGGTGTTTTTTCGAAATTTCGGAGGAGGTTTTAGACTATTTTAAAAAAGAAGTAATTTTTTTTTTCTTAATATAGGCTACAAAACTTATCCTTTTGCTGTTCCCTGAAATCTAAAGTATAGGGAATAGTTTAGGCTTAAAAAAACAACAACAAAAAAAGATTTCAGTTACATAAAAGATTTCAACTAAACTACCAAACTGCTGGACACATTGTAGCTATTAATGAGATAAGTGTACCATGTACCATACTGTAAATACCTAACAAAAAAAATTCCCCATTATTATCATTATTATTAACAATTATTATTTATGTATAATTATTAATGTGGAATGGTCACCATTGGCCTTCATGGTCCCTAATTGGACTATAGAGGTTCTTCGATGAATGGATGAATTATATAATAATAATAATAATAATAATATTAAAGAAAAATCCATAATCCTTTTCGTACCATGCTCAGTTTTATAATATTCAATTCCAGTCATATTTTTAGGTTATCTATAGAGAGAAGGAGAGAGAGAGAGAGAGAGAGAGAGAGAGAGAGAGAGAGAATCTTCTCCATGTAATATCATATGATGAAGCTCTTTTAAAGTTAGATTAAAGAACATGACTCATGTGCTTACACCATTAATCAGTGTGATTTGTGCTCATGCAGAAAAATGCTGCAGTATAATTTAAAATACTGTTCAAAGTGGATTGAAAAAAAGGATATTTTTTCTTGCTTGGTTAAACAATAATTCATAACTTCAGAGAAGAATGAACAATGAAAAAACCCAGATAAAGGTCCCCCCTGTGATCAGGACATGATTTAATATTAACAGACCTGCACAGCATAATCAGTAAACAAAATATACGTATTAGTTACATTTCTGCCTCGCCACTACATACTACAACTAAGTTATGGGTCATCCTTAAGCTGGCCACCTTTTGGCAGATTTTAGGCAAGCATCATAGCATGAGCAGATCTCTCTGAGATGTTCACACATCCCTCCTCTCCCGGATGTTCATGGAGCCTCCCGCATATTAAAAACAGCACCCTTATGTCTGCGAAACACACACATTGTCACGAAAATCAAACTTTTGAGTGAAAGTAAGTGAAAAGGGGAGTGGACATGCATACTAATACATACTGATTTGAGATTTACATTCGATATCTCCCTCCCTCTTTCAATCCATTAGCCCGGTTATGTCATGCAGCATTTACATTTACATTTAGGCTTCTGGCAGACGCTCTAATCCAGAGCGAGATACAAATGTTCTTTGACGTTTTCGTCATTGGATAGATCCTTAAGCCGGGTTACTCGGTTACTAACTAAATCAGTCAAATACTGTTGGATACTGTAGGGAAGAAACGGCACCATGGCAGGGTTTGTCTAAAAAGTAAAAAATTATTACAATAAAGTGTGCTCCTGCCTTTAGCAGTTGTGAAAACTGTGGATGTTTTGCTCACCGCAATGTTTGCAACAATGCTTTTTTCATTAGCCATGGTGGGTTTAATCATCCTCCAGCTCTGTCTCTGCAACAGAGGGTGGATTAGTCGGATTCAGGAGTTTCTCAAAGTGCTCTTTCCACTGCCCAATTACCTCCTCAGTTGAGGTCAGCAGCGTCCCATCCATGCTGTACACAGCTTGTGTGGTTCCCCGTTTCCCCCTCCTGAGGTGCCGGATGGTCTTCTCCATGGATTCTCAGAGCTTCTCCCACACCCGCTGCTTTGCCTCTGCTACCACTGCAGCTGCTGTCCTTCGAGCCTGCCGGTACCTTGCAACTGTCTCCAGAGTCCCCTGGGATAACATATCCCTGAAGGACTCCTTTTTCAGTCGGACAGCTTCCCTAACCCCAGGTGTCCACCACGCTGTTCGAGGGTTACCGCCCCTTGAGGCACCCAGAACCTTAAGACCACAACTTACAGCTGCAGCTTCAGCAATAGACGCTTTGAACATTGACCACTCCGATTCACTATCCCCAGCTCCTACAGGGATGCTGGAAAAGCTCTGCTGGAGGTGGGAGTTGAAGGCCTCTTGGACAGGGGCCTCCCCTAGACGTTCTCAATTCACCCGCACTACACGTTTGGGCTTACCAGGTCTGTCCAGTGGCCTCCCCTGCCACCTGACCCAACTCACCACAAGACATATGGCCTCAGGTCAGATGATACGATCACAAAATCGATCAATGACATTCGGCCTAAGGTGCTCTGGTACCAAGTACACTTATGAGCATCCCTATGCTCGAACATGGTATTTGTTATTGACAATCCATAACTAGAACAAAAATCCAATAACAAAACACCGCTTGGGTTTAGACCAGGGAGGCTGTTCCTCCCATTCACGCCCCTCCAAGTATCTTCATCATTGCCCACATGTGCGTTGAAGTCCCCCAGCACGACTATGGAATCCCCTACTGGGGTCCGAAGCAATACTCCATTCAGAGTGTCCAGGAAGGAAGAGTACTCTGAACTGCTGTTTGGTGCATAAGCACAGACAACAGTGAGAGTCTTCCCCTCCATGGACTTCAGGCGCAGAGAGGCGACCCTCTCGTCCACTGGGGTAAACTCCAATGTCATGGCACTCAGCCAGGGACTCGTGAGTATCCCCACTCCCGCCTGGGGCCTCACACCCTGTGCAACTCCGGAGAAGAACAAAGTTCAACCCCTATCCAGGAGTACGGATCCAGAGCCGAGGCTGTGTGTCGAGGTAAGCCCGACCGGATCTAACTGATAATGCTACACCTCCAGCACAAGCTCCGGCTCCTTCTCCCACAGAGAAGTAACGTTCCACTTCCCTAGAGCCAGCTTCTGCCACCCGGGTCTGGTCCGTCGAGGCCCTCGGCCTTCACTGCTACCAAAATAGCACCCAAATAGCTGAAGGATGACGGGGGGTCGGCGTTGATTTCCATGGGTGAGGTCACTGAGGTAGTCAAACAACTCCACGGTGGCAAAGCCCCGGGAATTGACGAGAACCGTCCGGAAATGCTGAAGGCTCTGGGTGTTGAGGGGCTGTCTTGGTTGACACGCCTCTTCAACATTGCGTGGAAGTCAGGGACAGTGCCTAAGGAGTGGCAGACTCGGGTGGTGGTTCCCCTTTTTAAAAAGGCGGACCAGAGGGTGTGTGACAACTACAGGGCCATTAAACTACTCAGCCTCCCTGGGAAAGTGTACTCAAAGGTGCTGGAAAGGAGGGTCCGGCCGATTGTCGAACCACAGATTGTGGTTTTTGTCCTGGTCGTGGAACAGTGGACCAGCTTTTTACTCCTGGAGGGGGCGTGGGAATATGCCCATCCAGTCTACATGTGTTTTGTGGATTTGGAGAAGGCATATGATCGTATCCCTCGGAATTTTCTGTGGGAGGTACTGCGGGAGTATGGGGTGAGGGGGTCACTTATCAGGGCCATCCAATCCCTTTACACCCAAAGTGAAAGCTATGTTCGGATTCTCGGCAGTAAGTCAGACTTATTTCCAGTGGGTGTTGGCCTCCGCCAGGGCTGTGCTCTGTCACCAATCTTGTTTGTGATTATCATGGACAGGATATCAAGGCGCAGCTGTGGAGGAGAGGGTATCCAGATTGTTGAGCTAAGGATTGCATCGCTGATTTTTGCAGATGATGTGGTCCTGATGTCATCATCAGTCTGTGACCTGCAACGCTTGCTGGATTGGTTTGCAGCTGAGTGTGAAACGGTGGGGATGAGGATCAGTACCTCGAAATCTGTGGCCATGGTTCTCAGAAGGAGATTGTCTACTCCAGGTAGGGAGCGAGTCATTACCCCAAGTGAAGGAGTTTAAGTATCTCAGGGTCTTGTTTACGAGTAATGGAATATTGGAACATGAGATTGGTCAGAGAATTGGAGCAGCGGGGGCGGTATTGCAATTGTTTTACCGCACCATTATGACAAAAAGAGAGTTGAGCCAAAAGGCAAAGCTCTCAATTTCTTCGATCTTCGTTCCAACCCTCACCTATGGTCATGAGCGTTGGGTCATGACCGAAAGAACAAGATCACAAATATAAGCGGCCGAAATAGGGTTTCTCAGAAGGGTAGCTGGCTTTTCTCTTAGAGATAGGATGAGAAGCTCAGTTATCCGTGAGAAGCTCGAAGTAGAAGCTTTACTCCTTTGCGTGGACAGGAATCAGTTGAGGTGGTTCGGGCATCTAGTAAGGATATCACCAGGACGCCTTCCTAGGGAGGTGTTCTTGGCACGTCCTGCTGGAAGGAGACCATGGGGAAGACCAAGGACTAGATGGAGAGATTATATCTCCACACTGGCCTGGGAACGCCTTGGCATTCCCCAGTCAGAGTTAGCTGATGTGGCTGGGGAAAGGGAAGTTTGGGGTTCCCTGCTGGAACTTCTACCCCCGCGACCCGATTTTGGATAAGCGTTGAAGATGGATGGATGGATGGATGGATGGATGGATGGATTCAAGAATAATTTTAACATAACATATAACATACATACTGTATATAACATATAACATATGTACTGTATATAACATATAACATAACTTATAACATAACATATAACATACGCACTGTATATAACATACATACTGTATATAACATATAACATAACATACGCACTGTATATAACATAACATACATACTGTATATAACATATAACATAACATATAACATACGTACTGTATATAACATATAACATACATACTGTATATAACATATAACATATAGCATTTATAACATGTTACATGCTATTTAATGTTATATACATAACATAACATATAGCATATATAAGATAACACAACCTATAACAGATAAAATATATAGCATACAACATATAACAACATATATAACATACAGCATATAAAGTATAACATATAACATAACATACAACATATATGACATATAACATAACATACGTTACATAACATAACATATAAACTTAACTTAACTCACAGTAACTTAATATAATAGCAATTTTTATCCAAGGTGTTTTACAAATTAGAATCATTAAAGCAAGACAATATAATATTATAACATGAGGATATGCCTTGTATGTCTTTTAGCGGGGACAAAATATTGGAGAGGTCAATCACATGGAAGGCTGCTCAGATTTTACACATTTCATCAAAAAACCTCAGAAAAATCCTCGCAA
This sequence comes from Clarias batrachus, assembly GCA_003987875.1. NCBI lineage: Eukaryota > Metazoa > Chordata > Actinopteri > Siluriformes > Clariidae > Clarias > Clarias batrachus. The sequence continues at coordinate 57,202 of QMIH01000322.1, forward strand.
AAAAGTCTCACGGAGAAGAATCTCACTTTTTCAGTGTCAAGTACAACCTCCAGTACTCTTCCAGGTGTGTAAATAATCCAAATAATTGTGTTGCAATTACATTTTGTTTAGGACAGGTCACAAATCATACAAAATGTTGTAAAATTGCAAGTTAAATAAGGGTAATTTGGACTAAATATGGTGCACCCAGAATTCATGAAATAGTATGGATTATAATATATTTTATATGTACATGAATTATACATGAAAACACATTATGAACATTACAGGATGTAGGAATTTGTGTATGGTTCTATGTATAGTGTATGGTTCTATGTATAGTGTATAGTTCTATGCATGACTTTTATCAATGCTACTCCAAGACTTCTTAAACTTGGGTACTATCTTGGGCACTAGAGTTTGTACCACACACATACCTGGTTAATAATTTAAGGTGTTTTAAAAGGACGAATCACAGAACATTACTGTAACAATGCTTTGCTATGATTTGCTCTGGGTTCGTGTACATGTAAGCCTAAGAGTCAGCTTTGTGATTAATCAATATGTATCCAAGTTCAATATAATCTCTAGCCTATAAACTGTGCATGCTCCAATGAACTGATGTAACCTACTTTTAGCTGAGTATCTCGCTGTGAGCTATTAGTCCACACTGCGGTCCTCACTAGGCTAATATAGAATAAACATGGTTTTTATGTTGTATTATTGATGCTGCACTCCTGCATAGCAGCTCCCCCTGACCCTCATTACGCACGCTTTTTAAAGAACGCGCCTGGTTGCTATGGACACCGTTCTTACGCTAAGAAGCTCGCGCCCTTCTTCTGTTCGAACGTTTGGAATTCAGGTCACGCGCAACACCCGCTGATTGTAATTTTCATTTTCTTCACAGGCTCTCTAAGCCCGTTTGCCAGCACTTATTTGCCGTTTTCTCTGGGCCAAACACACTGTGACAGGACAGCTATGGTGCAATTAATCACGGCGAGAGAAACCGGGCTTCACAGCTCCATAACCAATCACACAGTCTGAACTAAAACTAGCTAATTCAGTGCAAAATACAGTTTGAATATTTTTATTATGGTGCAAAGATATAAGCGGAAGGAGAAACCTCTCCATTCCGCTCAAGACAGTCTCTTCTGTGTTTTTCAGTTAAACTGCTATCACTCAGCGGCTTAGAGACAATTATATCTGGGTGGTCAGAGGGTCCACTGTACAGTAGGTTGCCTGGTTATAGAAAATTATAACTATCTCTATAAACATTTTTTTTTTATTTCAATTCATCACTGTTAAAAAGTACAAAATGTTCAAAAGACAGTTGACGTACACAATCACTGAACACCATACGTTTATGTATATCGACATGTGCAGCCACTTTATTAGGAACACCTAAACTTTATGCAGTCATCATCAACCATTCATTTGTCTGCACACATTAAACCTTTCAGAGCGTCAGTAAAAATTAACGTCAAGGATTATAATGAAAAAAAAAATCGAAGTGAGATGGGCGGGTTCGAGACGGGTTCAAACACACACAAACACATTAGTCTCAAGAGTCTACACAGAATGCTGTGAAAAGCATCCAGCAGAAGGACTTTAGGGTAGAGATCAGCATGTCCAGAGTGGTTTCAGCTCACAGAAAGGTTACGATAACTTGGATAACTAGATTTCGCAACCCTGGTAAGAAGAACAGCATCTTAGAATGCACGACACGTCCAACCTTGAGTAGTATGACTTACATTACAACAGGCGAAGAAGAAGAAGAAGACCACGTCAGGATTCACTCCCACCATCTTATCACCTTGTTGTGAGAATCATGAAAGTACTTGTGTGAATTGCTGCTTCTTTGCAACGTTATTTGTGTATCATCTGCTAATGAAGAAGTGCCTTCAAGGATTTCAGGCCGCGCTTAAAATCAACTCAAATAGTACAAATCTCTGTTCAGTTAGTCTTAGGAATGTACATGATCTGTATAATATGTATCATCTATATACAGTATATGTGCGTATATTTTATAGGCCATAACATCACAAGCCTTCTTTCATTCAAGGTTAGCATTTTTTATGCAATTAACAATGATAATATAAATGTAAAACTTCATCGAGCAGAAATGATCACCATTACTCCTTTACGACGGGTCATTTGTGAGTGAAACAGGATATTTGTGTCGGAAATGGTGCCTGTCTTCGGTCTTTCCATGGGAATTTTTTTGAATTGCAAATAACCGAGCTCATGAGCATTGAGTCCTGGATGACGAGTCTCCATGTACTGTACATGCTGATGCTCAGCAGAGTAAAATTCTTGAAAATTAATGAAAAATGCAAACCTTGTTTTTTTTTTTTTTTTTTTTAAATGAAATATTGTGATACTAACAAATGACTTAAATATGAAATTAAGGAACTCAAATCAGGATCTACTGTATGAGTTTATAAGGTATGTGAGGTGTGAAAAAGACTCAAATGATTTAATCTGTCAGTGAAGAACAATAATGTAAATGTCCTGGAAATAGAACACAATCCCCAAAAAACTGTGTGCACAATGACATGATTATTAAAGCTATTACATTTTTAATCTACAGTATTATGCAAAAGTCTTGCAAAGAAATGCTGTAAAGTTACAGCACCATTAAAAAACACTGGAAGTTTTTGGAAAGTTTCTATATTAAAATAATACTGCAAAGAGCAGTAAACCGGTAACGCATTCATCACAGTCCATATTTGGTGTGACTTAAAGCCAATTTTCTTCTAAAACTGCACAGATTTTACCTATGACCTCGTTCTTTTTTTTTCTTGTTGTTTTAATAAGCGTCTTGGAAAATCTGCCACGGGCCTTCTGGAAACTTTGATTGTCAAACTTGCTTTTTTTTCTCATGCAAAATCTGGCAGCCTTCACCGGGTGGGGACCTTTATCAAGACAACACTATTTTGCTTCAATGTAAATAACAGCAGCATGCCAAGTCTATCACATGTGGTAGATAAACTGCGATAACCTTTAAAACACTGATGTCTGTAATGTTATTTGACTTACCTTCTCTAACAAAGCATGTTGTTTCCAGGTTATATACATATACATACATACACACACACACACACATACATGAGATAATGATATAATTAAATAAATAATAATTTATTTAATTATCATATATCATTATTGTTATATATTTTTTCTTATACTGTATATATATAAAATACAATGTTTAATATTTTATTTTGTGCTCATTTTATTTCACATCTGTCCACATCTTTACACCAATTCCACTCCTTTATAGCTAAAAATAAACGAAATATAAAGTTAACTTATTTCTTCCTTTGAATGAGGTGCATACATGTAAATACACACAAGTGAATACATAACCTACAGTTTATATGAAAATGTTATCAGAACTTAATTTAATTCCTTATACTGAACTTAATTTAACCAGGTTTTAGTGTCTATCTGATTCTTGTTAGATTATGAGTTTATATGATGTGAAGTGATTCACATAGTTTTATCGTAAACCACTTATACAGTACGTATTATGGAATCTCACCGGCCACTTGACAAGAACTACGTATAACCATAGAATCAAACTGATGTGTTTGAAATGTGCAAATGCTGTAAAGATTCAAGAGCGACTTAAGTACATGAGAATGTGAAATCATCTTATGAATAAGAAAAAAATATCAAATTTCATCTAATATGAAACGCCTAAGGATGCAAAAAGCCCTAAAAATGGATGTAGGCAAACAAATCGTGCTGTTATCAATACTTGTATTTTAAATTATTTTGTGAATTTTATGCATATTTATTTCTATTGTAGAAAGAAGTACATTTGCACATGGACAAACAAGCTTAAATGTCTAAAATGATTACATCTGATTTACTGCAATGTTGCTATATGAATGTAATTATGATAGAAAGTTAAAACATGTATGATACAGAATTGTCTTACTGGCTCTCATTGAATAACTCTGATAACTACCTTACATTCTCATAGTGGGATCAGAGTTTTAAGATGACTGTTGATGTCTAAGTTTCAACAGGAACGGTTTTACCCGGCGCAATTACATTTGACCAGAAAGATTCATTTTCATTTGTAATCACGCTACATATCCGACATCTCGATTTCTCTCTGCCTCATTTGGGTCTAGTGAAAACCTGCGGGCTGTGGGTCCCAATCGGGTGGGCAGAGCATCCGACCTCCTTCACCTCCCCCATCTCCCATCCCTCAGTTTAGGTATGCCCCTGGGGTGGCCTCTCATTTTTATTGTGTGTTTATGATAATCAGAGCTTGCCCTACAGCCCTTCCCCCAGTTTACTCTCAGGAAGGGAGGAGGGCAGACAGGGTGGAGTCCCCCGGAGCCCATCGCAGAAATATGTGTGGAGGGGGTGAGGCTGATGAATAAAGGCGGTATCCCTGAAGACCTTTATTGGAAAGTCTTTTCACCACTATGTGGCCTTACCCAGGGAGGCGTTTTCACCCATAACAGGACCAGGATTCTATCTGCTTCCTCATATTTTAGAAATGGATCGACAAGATAGCACTGAGACATTGAACGGATTGTTTGAAAGCCTTAACAATCCAAACAATATTCATGCTAACCATGCTGATTAGCCCATGGGTATGAAAGACTCCAAAATGACTTCATGCTCCTTATATACTGTAGTTACACCTCTGAGACAAAAACATTATGGCTTTGACATGCTACAGCATGTAATGTACAGTAGGAAGCCTAGCTTCAGCTTATCCTGATGGCTCGCGATCATATACAGTAGACAATCTGCTATACACAATTATATGTACACTCCAAATGTGAAAATATCTTAAATCTAATCACATGTATCTACAAATTCTTAAGATAAGCGTATATATATATATATATATATATATATATATAAAATAAATAACTCGTTAAAAGACCAAGAAATTTAACTACAAATAAGCTTAATGATCTTACATTTGGTTTGTTGTAAACATATATTATGAAACTGTAAATAGATTTGATTAGATTCATGTGTTACTGTACGATGTCACTAGTTTGACTTCTGCTCGGATTTTCAGCAACACGTCCATGTGATTGATACTGTATAGTCATCGGAATGATATCTATATGAATAAGGTCTTGATTCTGATTGGTCAGTAGGTGTTAATATGTGTTAATTGTCTGTAACAGCAGGCTAAAAAGCATATATTAACATTTGCATTTAGGAGATGTTGTATTCATGGAAAGATTCTTCATAAAGTGTCGTTGCTGCATAACACTTAGTTTCAAAACCTTCTTGGAAAACTCCAGTTGAATATAATAATAATAAAAGAAAAAT
>QMIH01000322.1:62586-98851 GCA_003987875.1 Clarias batrachus
TATATATATTTTATTTTTTTATTTTTTTTTTTGCTCGCTCCGGGACTTTTGATTGTACAGAAATCTTTATTTCGCTAATCCCCTGTTACACTAACAGCGTTTCACTAGTGCTTGGATACCAAGTTTTCTCAGTACACCAAAGTCATGATCAAAGTCTGGCCTCCTAGGAACTCCTGGAAATGGTTTGGAGCGAGGTCAGGACTCTATGGTAGTAACTCCCATCTGAGTTTGTGTAATGTGAAAGTGGTGTTGGTGAATGATTGTGTGTACAGTTCCCACAGACCGATGTCAAGGATCAGGCGTTCCACTCCCTGAACGTTCACTGGAGTGGGCTCACGGACTTTCGGCTTTCTTTAAACAATTTGCACCATTCAAATGTTTCATTGCGGCTAAACATTGTATCAACGTACTTTGAAGTCTTCTGTAAATGTCAATCACAAGAAAGTCCCGGTTTGACTCGAACACCCCACATATTTTCAAATATTTCAGTTATTCTGTAATTTTTTGGCCTACATGGAGTGGGATGGTTTGTAAAAGGAAAATGCACCCAAATCCCCCCGAAAAGGGTTAAAATGACCCGAAAGCTTTGAAGTAGGATGTCTTTATTTTTATTTTTTTAGTCTTTAATAACTAACAAGGAGACATTGAGGAAATATATCATACAAAAGTATGGCTAATATAATCTTTGAAATGAATCGACTTTCTTTCAAATAAATATTTGTGATTGTTATTTCAATTGCAAACAACGAAACAAGAAAAGAAGTGAAATGCGTCATACAAAAAAAAAATTATGGCTAGTGTCATATTAATGATGGAATGTGAATCATTTTCTTGCCATAAAACAAAAATAATGGGTAATGCTGCGAAAGCAAGCCAGGCGACTCTACGGAAATGTGTTTATCTATGGACAGATTTTTAAAAGCAGATGATTTGATTCGTAAGCAAAGAAACAACAAATGAACTGCTGCCATTAGAACTCATAAAAAAGTTTTTAAAAAAGTGAGTTGCACTATGTGACATTTGCAATCCACAGGTCAGTTTAGGAAGAAAAATTTAAAGCCTTCTGTATTCAAACTCGAACAGGTGACATGAAAAAATTTACATCTTGCTTTTCATGTCATCACCGTATCCTTTTTTTTTTTTTTTTTTTACAGCTGGCAGAAAATATTTCAAATTTTTTCCCAATTTTTTCTTTTTTTAGCTTCTGCTAGGACTGCAATTTCTTCTTAAAATATCCTTAAAATATTCACTTTTATTACACAAAATGAATACAAACTTAACAGAAACTTAATTTAAATTTTTGAGGTAAAGACAAATACATAGATTTTTTGGGAGTGCTATTTATACACACATTTGAGCCAGAGTTTTTTTGTTTCTTTCTTTTTATTTTTTTGGAGGAAAAGCTTCCTCAGCTCATGTGCAGCAGGATCGGGAGTTTTCATTCTCAAGTCAACAGAAAACTGCTCAATGGCAGGATGTTATCTTCTCTCCAGAAATAAAAGTAAGTTCTTCTTGTTTCTCTGGTTCTGGAGTTACGGAAAAGTGAAGATTCTGTGATTCCTCCGTCAAGGTTCTTTCACAGAAACATAGGTAGGAGAAAAAGAAAAAGAAAGAAAGAAAGAAAGAAAAAAGGTTTATTGATGCTTATTGATGGACTGTCCAGAGAGCAGTTGATCTCCTGTGCAGCGTGTTACGAGCTCCGCCTGCGCGTTCAGTTTCCCGTCTTTACAGTTGAACAATACTTCCATTTTGTACCTGTCATCCTCCAAGTCCAAAGCTATCAGAATCGTTCTGTTTAGAGCTTTCGTAGTGTTACCACCAATATTGGCCTTGTAAATAAAGCTTTGCTATAAAAATTTGCCCGGTCAATGTGCACAGAAACTTTCTCAAGGATAGATTAAAATAAAGAAAAAGCACACACTGAAGAAGAAGAAGAAAAAAAAAAGAAAAACAATCAGGCACTCTGTCCCTTCATAGCTCTGCCTATTTTATAGACAAAATTGAGGCAATAGCCTTCGGCTCCTTTTCCTTCTTCTTTTTTATACACATGTCCGCATATCCATCTAGAACAAAGGACAGTTCTTTGTAACATTCTTACGTTATTCTCACACACTTCTTAAGTGCAACTTCGAAAAAAAAGCAACTTTGAAACGTTGCTTTTTTTATGTCTTCTCTCTCCAAGTTGAGAATGCAGGATTCTTTTTGTTGTTAGTAGATGCTGACTTGTGAGAGGACTTGGATCTGAGGCGGCGGCGCGGGCGGTTGCGGACTCCCGAGCGACGCCGAATGTGGCGTTCCAGGCGAGTGCTGGACGGGCGATTGCGACTGCTGCTGATGCATCTGATGCATCTGTTGCATCTGCATGTGCTGCATTTGCATGTGCTGAGACTGATGCTGATGCTGTTGCATTTGCTGCTGCTGCTGCTGCTGCTGCTGCTGTTGCATGTGGTGCTGCTGAAGCTGCTGCTGCAGGTGATGCTGGAAATGCTGGTGCTGCATCTGCTGCTGAATCTGCTGGTGATGCATCTGCTGCTGCTGCATCTGGTGGTGCTGCAAATGCTGCTGCTGCATGGCCGCGTGCATGGGCGGGCTCATCTGCGGTGATGACATCTGGCTTAGCATTTGCGACGGCATGCCGGGTGCCATGTTTTGGTGCGCGACAGTGACCGACGTGACGACGTGACTGTTTCCGACGCGCATCTGAAGCGGCTTCGGCGCGATGGCTCGAGGAAGGGCTTGCTGCAGCGCCTGAGCGGCGGAGGGCATGGACGGGTGCTGGGAGAGAGGGGAGGATAGCGGAGAGGGCATAGCCAGGCCAGGGGAGAGGGTGGTGGAGGCCAGGGTCTGCTGCACCGAACGGATTGTCTGAGCCTCAGCAGATTCTGCTGCAGCCTGAAAGGAAAATAAGAAGACAAAATTTAATTTGACCGAACAGATCCAACTCAAGAATAGCACAAAAAAATGTAACACGGCATCTGTTCCTTAAATCAATTACCACCCCATTCATTGTTACCTACTGTAACACCTTCATTTTGATCTCTCACTGGATTCGCAAAGTTCTCAGAAAAAGCACGGGATGCAGCGGTTGCGTCTTAGTAATGACTCGCTACTGTATGTATGCCTATCAAATATGCAAATATCAGCAAATAATTTAGCAGGCATTAACAGATATGCTAATGCCACAGGCTGGCAAACAGATCCTGGGAATTAATGAGGTGTGCTCATTAGCTGGTTCCACGACCTGCTATCATTACACCTCTACTGAGACATGGAGCGAGAGCGAGCGAGCGAGAGAGAGAGAGAGAGATAGGAGCAGGTCTCACCTTTGACACCAGGCTGGCACGATAAGCAGCAAGGGCTTTCAGATACTCTTTCTTGGCTGCCTCAGTTTTGCTTTTGTAAACCTGCAGCGAAGCGAAAAACATAGCAAGAAGGGTGTAAAGAACAGGTAATAAACAAATGCAGCAATTTCTCAGGCACTTTATTTATAATGCGTAGTTGGGACATTTAAAATGCAGCTCAAATTGTGTTGCAGTGTGAAGGAAACAACAGAAACAAAAGAAAGCAAGGAGACTTAGTCGAATATGCAAATAATAACGATGAAATAAATAACAGAAGTGACAGACACAAGAAAATTACTGGAAATAATAACATATAGAGTATGTGTATGATAATAGGATGAAAATACAATTTTTTACAAATGATATAAACGTAATGTTAGAGTAATGTAATGTCAGTTAATGTAGTTAAAATCTGTGATCTTTTGTGCATTCTTTTTAAATGCAAAGGATGAAAAAGGGAATTTTTGTAAGTTTTTTTTTTTTTTTTTGAGTTTGCCTAAAAACTGACATTTACAGCAGGAATGGAATGATGGAATGATGAACTCCCAGGATAATAAAACCCAAGACCTGGTTTCCTTCTCAAGGCCGTTAGGACTTTTCTTTGTGATTAATAACCAATATAATGTCAATTGAACATGCCAGGCCACAAAAATCCACACGAAAATCACATTCTGATCCATTTCACTTTTTTAGTCTGAAACTCTCAATCAAAACCAGACAACTATACAACCAGTGCATACCGAATATACAACATAATCACAAAGTCTTCAGCACTCATCTACCTGTTTCTGTTCCTCTCCCAGACCGTCCCACATGGACGCCACGATCTTGGAGACTTCCCCAAACGTAGCATTGGGGTTCTGACCCTTAATGGCCGCCTGGGTGTCTCGAAAGAACAGCGCGTATGCCGAGACGGGCTTTTGAGGCTCGTTTGGGTCTTTCTTCTTCTTTTTCTTGGGGGTCTTCGGCTTTTTCCCGGCATCTGGGGCCGGACGTTTTTCACCGATCTATAAGGATGAGAGAGAGAGAGAGAGAGAGAGAGAGAGAGAGAGAGAGAGAGGTTGGCTTTATAGAAGCTTGATTGTATGGGTTTAACAAGTTTAGTAATAAAATCAAAAAACACTAATCCTGCAAAAGACACAGAAGGTGAGAGGGAAAAATAAAAAAGGATGTCAGTTCTATAGAGAAGAAATAGTAAGTTTTCTACAGGGGTGCCAATAATTATGAGGGTTTTTTTTTTAGGTTACTTTCCTTTATAAATGTTTAATACAATAATATATTGGCCTATTTTCTTAAAGGGTGCCAAGAATTCTGAACTTGACTACACATATCAGATGAAGGTTGTGAGAAAAACAAAATAATGACATATATATATATATATATATATATATATATATATTTAAAAAAGCCTAGAATTCTTTAGATTTATGATTTATTTTTAAATAATGGAAAATTTATAAAATGGAGTTTCGGGGACTTTTTGATGGACATGCGGAGGCCCTTTAAAGTAAACCAGAATACTTCAAGGATCAGAGGTCACTCGCCTTGCTCCCTTCGTCCTGATCGTCTTCGTTAATAGAGCTGGATGGAGACGGCGTAGCCGACTTGCTGGCCGGTGGAGACGGAGACGTGTGGGTGATGTTCGGTCCGGTCATGTTGAGGCCGAGCTGCGCGCTCAGCTGCGACTGGTTGATGGTGGTCAGCTGGTTGCGTGACATCATCGCATTGGGGTTGTTCATGTTGATGATGGAGCGCATCACCATGGTCGGGTTTGGTGCGTACTGACGCATCTGAGACTGTGAAATACCCTGCGCAGAATAATAACAATAAGAAAAGAAAACTAAAATGAATCACTTGTGCAAATATTTGCGTTTTCAAACTGTATCGATTTTAATTCCTAGTGTTAAAGGAATGCTTGAAAAATCTACAAAAGTCCCCAAACCCCAGTCGTCAAATCATCCAGACTGTGGCTATAAAGCAGGCTTCCAAAATGTCAAGGGGAGAAAAAAAAAGACAGTGTAAGAAAACCCAGTGATTTATTTTATAAGAGACGTACGTACGGGTAATGATCTACTATATATAAATAATATTAAATTGCTTGCTAAGTAGACGCTGCTAGACACATAAAATCTCGATTCGTGCCTTTTATCAGCTGTACGTTTTTCGCCAGAATGGACCGCTGAGATATTTTTCTGCTCCTTAAGGATTGCAAGCGCTCTTCTGGGAACCCATCAAAATCGCAAAGCCACAAAATCAAATTATGTAGAATAACTATTCCAGTAAGTCACTCTGCATTTCGGCAGCCAAAAAAAAAAAAAAAAAAACCCTGTACGCTTCGGTGCAGTCCAGTGTCCTAAAGGTTACAGCTCATACTGCACTGGTGATGGAGCTGCCAAATGATTCTGCAGTGCATGTTTGGTGATGAAAATCTATCAGCTGGCAGGTTTCATACATCACACTTTGACTGCCAAAGAGACAGGAAAATATTTCTATATAATATGTCTATATATCACCGAGCTCAGATTAGATCTGAGAGCTTATGGGTGACCTCTCCCTCTCTGTCTTCGTATGAAACGCCAAGCCACCGTTATATATAAAAAGAGGCTGGTGATGGAACGCCTGATTACAGATGGTCAAACGGGAACTCGCTTGTCTTGTGGGGCTTCTATAACAATAAACGTAACCGTGAATGGCACGTACAGCGTGTCGTGTCTTCAAAAAAAAAAAAAAACAGAAACAGGCCGAAGGTATTAAGACAATATAATAATGTGGCATGTGGAATGCAGTAGTTCTCCCTGCGCACAAAACCTAGTTAAGGAATGGAACAAATATGTGGCAGGACTTTTTACTTTCTGAGGCCAGGGTGTCCACCTCAAACTCAGGAATTCTCATGTGAAGTACAAACATTATGTACGTGATCTTCAGGAAGCAACCAAGCAAGCATGGATCGAGCGAGGGACACCAAAGTACCGCAGACGTCTTTTTGACTCTATGTCCAGCCAAATCAAACAGGTTGTGAAGAATGAAGGTCTTCATAATAAATATCGTTTTGATTGTTGGCTAGAAAAAGCAAAGCCATTGCATGAACTAACTAATTATTCAAGTGATCGTTCTTCTTGTTATTTAAGAAAAAAACGAGGAACATTAAAACATTTTGCCTTGTAAACTGTAATTGTTGGCTTCTGGGCATCACACCATCATAAATCTTTATAATGTAACTTTTTGACTCTTTTGATAAATAGATATAATATGAGACGAAGCGAACCCTCCAAACAGTCCTGCTCCTTTTCACGGTATAATAATCAAGTGTTGCTGAATCAAATAAACAACATCTTTAATTATCTACCTTGGAACTGCAAAATGCTTTGGTCCAGGACAAACAAACACTTTACTCCAAGAAAACAGACACATTCTGGGCATCACACCACCACGTCTTTGGTTATTTACCTTGTAAACTGTAACTGTTGGCAAATGGCTGTGGTATCAGAGAAATAAAATACTTCGGGAACATGCCGTTCCTGGAAAACAAACATCTACAGTATGGGCGTGTCCCACCATGACAGCTTGAACTATTTTCCTTGTAAACGGTAATCGTTGGTAAAACTGGTATAATATACATCAGTAAGACATCATTTATTACGTTATAGTAAAATAAGAGTTATTCAAGCGCCATATCTTCAATTATTTGCTTTGTTGTGTTTTGTTTTATATATATATAGGTATAACATGGGATGAATTTGTATCAACTGTGTGTTTTTAGAGGAGAGAGAGAGAGAGTGTGTGTACATGAAAGATGTGAGTGAGTTCTGGGGATAGAAAGTGTTTTGCATTGATTGAACTGAGAGGGAAATTACAGCAGCTGCCACTCTCATACAGCAACATGATTAAAAAAGCAGAAACAGGAATATATATATATATATATATATATATATATAAACAGCCTCCGAGGAGAACAAGGTGATATTCTTTCATATTATCATTCTGTCTTTATTTTTCCTGTCGTTCACACACACATTCTCTCTCTCTCTCTCTCTCTCTCTCTCTCTCTCACTCACTCTCTCCCCATTTGCTTTGCCTTCCCAGAGACGCCAACTCAATCTCCCCTCTGTGTCAACACATCACAAAGTCTTGCACTTGGCCTTATTGCACGGATCTGTGAAAGCAACTCCTACAGAACACATTTTCACACACACAGATTGGATTGTCCATCTTTTATTCCCTCTGCACCTTCCCGTGCCAAATCAGCTCCCTATGAACACATGACAAGGCGAATGCAACATCTGCTAGTGTTTATTAGAATCAATGTTAAAAATCGTGTTAAATAATAAAAAAGAAATGACTCTTTAAAAAAAAAAATGAAATAAATAAAAAAATGAAATTCTCTAATGGGGAACGACAGAGTCGGAATGCATTTTAATTCATTAATTCAGCCTCTAGAAACTCATCTAGAGATTAGATTTTTATGTGTTGGAGGAAGGGAGGGAGAGAGAGCGAGAGAGAGGGAAAGGGGGAAAGACTGCGATTTCATTAGCTCTGACCATCTGTGTAACAACTCATCAACACCGTCCCAGTGGTGACACACACCTAACAGCCACCAAACAGGAATGAAGGGGAAAAAAAAAAAAAAGGAACAGTTCCTCTTGCAGTATGTGTACAGTAGAAAAGCGCCATATGGGAAGAAATTAATTTTTTTTACAGGATCATAGAAATATTTTAATTAGGGAGAAAGATGAGAGATTTCCAAGGATTGTGGGAAATGTTCAAATCTGTCCTTTGTTTATTGAATTTTTTGTTTAACAAGATGCACTTCAGGTGATTTAAGCTGTGCTGTTTGTGATCAGTATGTAATGAATAAAACACACGCAGGCTTGCTGTTATTGGAAAATAATTAGTGAGGGTGTGGTGTGATGAAACAGTTTATGAGATTCATAATTTTCCAAAAACAGAGTATTAAATGTTGTATTCCTTTTATACAACAAAAAATTTACTGGAAAATAAAAAATACAAAAAAAAAAAAAAACAACAACAACACCATACTTTTTAACCTTTGATATACTCTATACATTTGTTCTATTTGTCTTGACGTTAATTAAAACAAACGCGGCTTCTCGTGTTACTGATGAAGTGCTGAAAGCAAAGCTGTATATCCTGAAGACTTCTTCAAAGACTTGCCTTCAAACTCAGTCATACTGTAGCTTTGGTGTGTATTCACTGAAGTTTTCTCTGACACTTACAAATCTCTGACTCTAAAAGGTCCCTCCATAAATTCGAAATAAATATCTCTGTAGAGAAAAAACTTCACCATACTGTATCTGCCATATCCCAACCTCAACCTCAAATCATCCTATAGAACCCTGTACAGTAAAACTGACAGGCGCAGGGACAGATTCTTTCAGCGTGTGATCACACTCATAAAAAGCTTTCCAGGATCTGCGGCAAAAACAGCAACATGCGCTTTATTAGAGATAGGGGAAAAATGTCTTCAGTCACGTATCACAATTCTTTTGTGTGGCAATTCAATTCATATGTGACTCCAAAATCATTTTTTAAATGTATTTTTAATATAAATAATAATAAATGATATACTGTATGTGCACACAAGGTGATAGAATGTTGCTGATCCTCTAGAATTTTAGAAATAGTGAACTACAAACTATATAGAGAGCAAATTATTTGCTAAGTTTGTTCAGAATTTTACAAAAAAAAATGTTTTTTTAAATACTGTATCAGGATATTTATAAAATCATGAAAGTAACACAACTGCATTCAACCAAAACATGGCATTGGTGCTAAAAAGTGACCAAAAAGTGAATTTCCAGATAGGATCATACAGCATAGCACTATTTTTCATAATACTTGATGCTTCTTATCTCCCGATCCATGCTTCGTTTTTTTTTTTTTTTTGCAAATATGCATACACATTTATAATTATATCAGATAAAAAATGTAACCCTTTTATATATTGCCCATAACTTTTTTTAATTCAAAACTTTCAACGATTAACTTTATTGTTAATCAGATAAAGACTTGGCCTATTCACATGAGACATAAACTTATTCTAAAATGCTAAATTGCCAAGATATTGCAACATGAATTTGACATGGTTACGGACACTACAGATTTTTTTTCTTTTTTCCTTTTTTTGCTTTTTAAGCTTCTACCAAGAACCAATTTAAGTAACAATTTTTACGGGTAATATACGTCAAGAAGCTTTCACTAATTTTAGTATCAATACTTAAAGAAATTTGAATAATTAGCATTTTAAATGATTATAGTTTGAAGCGAGACAGTATAACCCTGAAAAATTGCCATTTCATGGTCACATACTGTATAAAATCATCTCTCCAAAAAACGGATGAAGTTAGCACCTCGAATTTTTTAGGTAGGCAAGATTGGTCACCTCCATGTTGCGTAAACGTTAGAAGTACGTAGCTTCTTTGGCACACACATTTTCTGCATTTTATGTATAACATAGAAAAATAAATCGGCACCAATACTGTGTTTTGGCAGAATTCAAGTCGAACCGGCACCTTGGTATCGTGATAACAAACGTATCGGCTTTCCCCTGGTGATTCACGTCCCTGCCCTTTACAAACTTGTTACACATTTAACTTTCCACTATATTGTACATACAGCCACACGTCACATTATTTCCAGGTGACATACACTGTTGTTTGCACTACTCATACTGTATACTGTGTATCGTACAAACAGTCAATTAGATACACTAATTCTTATCATATGTGATGCACATGACTGTTATTTGCGCACATGTTATGTACAGTACATTGTTGTTGTTTTTTATTTAATCTGTGTGTACTTCTTGAGTCTTAAACTGGAACGACATTCCTTGTGTGTGGACGTATTTACCCAATAAATCAGATTTTTTTTCTTTGTTAGACAACAAGAGTTTTAATCCAATTATTATTTATCTTAGATCATTTGTTTGCCCAGCGAATTAGCTGTTACTATAGAAATGATAACATGATTATACAACATTATTCTAAATGTGATTTGTAGGTGAGACACCTTGAGACTTTTTCTAATATTCTCCACAGGAGTTATGTGAACAATGATGTTGTTCTTGTCCATTATTTGTAGGGAGGGGATAATTTTTTTTTTTTTAAATCACCGGAGCTTTATAAGATTCTTTCCAGATGTTAGATGATAATTTTATTTATTACTGATGTCATGATATTTTGGCATGGACTGGTGTTGTGAAAAGGGATAACATGAATCATGAAACATGATAACAATTAGAGAGGTTGCATTAGGGTGAAAAATACATCAGCAGATAACACCACAGATCTGGAACTTTGGTATCCTATTTACTGAAATTTATTACATTTTATAATTTTAATTTATTTCTATTATCTTTAAATGTCATACTTGGAGTCTTGAGGACCTGTGTATTGTCTGATCACTATCATGAGGTTTATATTGCGCACTGTATAGTACCTACTGACACTGATATCTTGTGTTGCATTATCTTAAAATTAAAACTTAATTCTGAGAATATTAAAAAAAAATGTAATGTTAAATTTATTCTGTTAAGTCATGATACATGATTACAGCTCTTGCTTCAGGACCCTAAAAAAAAAAAAAAAAAACACACCTGACAATTGAACTGACTATTACAGAGCCATAACCAATTTTACCATGATAAAAGAATATGGATAAGACACTTGACAAACGAAAAATATAAAAATGATCTAAATATTACCTTCTGTAATGCAGCCTGAGTTGGCTAATTTGCTAACAGTATTGGTAGGAATGTAGATGTTTAACGTCACACTAGTCTGACTCATGGGGAGCGAGTCAATAACCAATCTGTTTATTCATGTCCCTGCTGCACTTCTACCATTTGCATTTTGATTGCAACTTTGTCTGTGGCTGCAGCTCGTATCTTCAGAGATGCTTTTGATAGTCTTCATAAATCTGCAAATAACTTCTTATCTAGAAAGCAAAGACGCCAGATGTGTCCTATGCACCCTGCTGTGAGTGTGTGTGTCTGTGTGTGAGAGAGAGAGAGACCATATAATCACACAACCCATACTAGAGATCTCCATCAAGGTCTTTTAAGAGCTTCAGCTACTTTCATATAGAATATTGCTTAAAAAAAAAATCATTCAAAAAGTAATGATCCAACTAAGCCAAAGAAGTCGTATGTTCCATTATGCTTGTACTAAACATCTTTAAATTTATTTGACATAATCATTTGGTTTGTGGAAGAACCTCGGTCATGGCTGGTATATATCCCTATACGCACATGCTGTACATTGTAAAGCACAAGAAGCATACTGTATACTGTATGTGTAATGAAATGAAGGATATTAGCTATATTATCATCTACATGTTTTTATTGACCTTCACATACTGTATTACATTCTCCTGCATTCAAAGCACGTACAAGCTGATTAGCTGTTAATTAATTAACCGCTTTTATCATTGGGTTATTTCAAGTGCAGTCTTTCTTGTTCATATAAACAAACAATTTTTCATTCAAACAGCTAATAAAGCTAAAGCTATGTTGTTGTTTCTCAATACGGCGGCTCCTATGATTAATGTTGAGTACAGTGCCTTGCAAAACTATTCATCCCCCTTAAACCTTTCCACATTTTATAACCACAAACCTTAATGTATTTTATTGGGATTTCACGTGATAGACCAACACAAAGTGGTACATAATTGTGACGTAGAAGAGAAATGATAAATCTTTTACAAATACATTTGTATTGAACTAAAATCCACTCATCCACGAATTCCATTCAGAAGTCACACACTTTTAAACCAATAAAACAAATTTACATTTGTGGTTGTTCAAGGGGTGTAAAAACTTTTGCCGGGCACTGTATGTACTGTATATTTATCTTTTTAGTGTGACAGTGTCTTTTCTACAATATTTATCATGACATCTGAGCAAATTTTTTAGATTCCTGACATATATGTCTATTCTCTACATTAGCATGTCTGTGTAAATGACTTAGCTAGTTAGCTAAGCTCCTGACTGAAATTATTAGCCATTTCTAACCTTTTATATTTTTAGTCACCGACTAATGCTCAACTTTTTTAAGTTTCAAGTAGTGTTAATTTTCTGTGTGTATCTCCCTACACAAACATTACTGACATTTAACCATTTAATGCTGCTAGCTAGCTAGCTAGCTGAACTGATCTAGCAACAGTGAGCATGTTGCGTTTGTTCCTACTTCCACCAGAATTGGTTAACTTGTTAAATCTGGTGAACTGCTCAAGTCAGTGAAATTATTTACTAATATTATCTGGTTATAACTGACTTTATGGCTGATAACTTGCTAAGCCTAGTCATGATAGCTCATAATTTTGTTGCTGCCGTGTTTGTTACTTAGCAGTTAGTTGTTTGGGGTTTGCCGAGTTCAAAGCTATGAATTCACAGTTTTCTGTATTACCACATCGTTTAGTTAATACAGAGAAGACAAATTCTACATCATAGACCTGAAATATGGTTAGCTGTTTCCTTTTAAGTATTATAGTATTATATTGCTAACATTTTAAAAGTACTACTACTACTACTAGCAACTAGCGACTACTAGCTTTAAAACAACTAGCTTGCTAGCTGACTTGCTAATTCTGGTCATTATTAGTGTTGTACATCAGTTCAGTGTTGTGGGTATTTTACCTACTTAAAATTTGTTCTTTTTTGTACTTTTTAAGAGTGCAACATGTCTTTTTACTTTGCTGAAATTAAAAATGTATCAAGAAAAATGCAAACTAGACAGTTTTCATATCTGGTGACCTGTCCATTTCTTGTGCACATTGCAAAGACAAATCTTTAACTAGCCATCAGGCTGAACTAATTATTTTAGTCATTAGCTCGTTCTTGTTTTTCATATTTTCAGTCCATGTTTGTTTTGCCAAGCACCCGTGTTTAATCAATATTAAATATTTAAATGGCATCTTTCTTATTTCAAGAGCCTATGTTGACATTTTTCACTAATTATTTGATAAATTAGGTAATAATTAATTAACTAACTAATTCATTAATTAATTAAACTGCAAACTAGACTCATTTCAAATCTAATTAATTGCCCATTTATATTCTATTCCTAAATTCTTTCACTTAAACACTGCACAGATTACTATTTTTCACCAAAATAAAATAATTAAAGCCTATTTAAAAAAAAAAAGCTTATATAATGGTGTGGATATTATTATTTTTTTATATACCACAGTACACAGCTCAGGCTTGGTCGACACAAAAGGCTCTGAAAGCGCAGCGCCTAAAGGAATCTGACATCACACAATACTCAACAGCATTCATGTCAAACACCGAGTCACCTTTGATCGATGACTGTTTGCTTCTACTTCAAACACTATCCAATCCTCTTTCATCAAAGCCTTAACCACCACCAGGGAGAGTGGTTATGGCCCCCAAAAAACATGGACCAGTCTTCCACACTTATGATCGCACAAACACTTACAAATAAAGAAAAAGCAGGAGGGGGGAGAAAAAAACACACACACACAGTCCCTTCTGTCTCTCTTTCCAAAATGGAAGAGGGTTGCAATTTAAAGAAGCATGTGACAGACTGGCCTGAAAAGATACCGTGAGCTGAATTGGAGAGAGAGAGAGAGAGAGAGAGAGAGAGAGAGAGAGAGAGAGAGAGATGGGGGGTTGAGAGTTAGTGGTGGATTTATTAAAAGCATCTTGGTATGAGCTGTTCCACACTGAAAAGAATGTTAACAAGTTCAATTTCCATTCAATCAGCCTCACAGTGCTCTTGGAAATGTTCCATCGGTAGAGGAGGAGGAGGAGGGTGTGGGTGAGGAAGGAGGGTGGGGGGAGTTTGGGTGAAATCATCTATATGGTAATTATAAGGATGATTCTGTCAGTAACTTTGGCCAGCGTGAAAAGGTCAGCTCTATTAAAGATAGTTTATCAGCTCTTTGCACATATTCACTGCTCTGCTGCCATTTTAAACCAACACAATTTGCCTTTATTTTGCCAACCATTTTCCCCCTTCCCCTTTCTTTCTGCCTATATGTAGTGGTCTATCCTTAATTAAAATACAAAAACAAACCCCTGGATTCTTTTAGTTTCTTTTGCACTGTGACGTTTTCGTTGTCATTATTAGACCCGATTCCACAGCACTAACTGCGCTTGCTGTCTGATTTGTCTCAAGCAGCTCTATTTCTTACAGGTTTTGAAGTATTAAAACACTACTGTATGTATCACTAATTCAATGACATAGCCCCAGTCATTTGGTCAGAATCTCTCGTTTTTCAATAATCAGTAGTGGTTGATCAAGTATTACATACTGAGTACAGTAGGAGCATAGTGATTTTAGGAGACAGGAGATTTTCCCTCTCCTTGTGTTCGTCACCTAGCCCATGTTGCTTGCGACTGTGCGCACTTAGCAATGAACTCCTCCATCTGACACTTTATTAGCTTAATTGTATTGTAGAGCGATGTTGAAGATATTTTCACTAAAGCACACTGTGAGACTGAATCGCTGCCTTTTCATTAGCTATCGGAGCGTTGTTAATTAGTATAAGTAAATCATGGTATCCGATGCATACTTAATACCGATATCGTTGTATCCTCCGATCTACTTTATAGAAACCTCCAACCTAAAAGAAAAAGAAAAACACCTGAACCGCTTCCCGCCTTGCATCTCTACACCGCAGGTCTTTAAAACTTGTTCGACATGATTTCATTTCGAGTTTCTTCTGAGCAAACCAAATTACAGAATCAATCATACAGAAGGTCAGTTTGAAACTTCATTAGGTGTTGCATGCGTGCATCGATATCTTTCATTTATGAGTGAGTCCGATATGTCACAACAGTGCTCGTACAGAAATACCGTGTGCATTTGTGTCTCTAAGGGGTAAGGGTGGGGGGGGGGTGCATGAAGGCGAAGGTGGGCGAAAAAAAGAAAAGAAAAGAAAAAAATCCACTTTAAGAAATTGATGTACAACCAATGTCAGAACTACTCAGGTTGGAAAGGAGATAACACACACAAACAGAAAGAGAGAGAGAGAGAGAGAGAGAGGTGAATACTGTACACACTTTCCTTCTGTGCCACTATTCATATTTTCCATTTTGTTCACCAGCTCGTTTGACAGCGCCTTGTCACTTTGTGAAGAATCATGAGTACATCTACTGGTAAGATACAAACAACCCATTACACCCTGGAAATTTCTAGAATGAAATAAGCTTGTCGTTTTCTACCATAGCACTGTTGACTCTAACACTGGCTGTGACTGGTTAAACCTATCATTTCTGTAATAACTAACACACTCGACATAAACAGAAACAAATACAAAAAAAAGAAAGAAAGAAAAAAACGACAGATTTTGAAGATTTTGTGACGCCTATTTATTTTGTTATTTTGGAAGGAGTCTGAGGCGGCACGGTGGTGTAGTGGTTAGCGCTGTCGCCTTGCACCTCCAGGGTCCGGGTTCGATTCCCGGCCAGGCTCGATTCCGGTGTTTGGAGTTTGCATGTTCTCCCCGTGCTTGGTGGGTTTCCTACGGGTACTCCGGTTTCCTCCCACAGTCCAAAGACATGTAGGTTAGGTTAATTGGCGTTCCCAAATTGTCCGTAGTGTGTGAATGAGTGAGTGTGTGTGTGTGTCTGTGTGCCCTGCGATGGTGTACCCTGTCCAGGGTGTACCCTGCCATGTGCCCTAAGTCTCCTGGGATAGGCTCCAGGCCCCCCGTGACCCTGAATACAGGATTAAGCGCTATAGATGAGTGAGTGAGTGGAAGGAGTTTTCATTTTTAGTGTTTTGTAACAGGTGCTATCTCTATATCTCTATATCTCTGTGAGGCTACTATAACATAACTGTGGACTGTAGAATTTCCACAGAATTAAAAGTAACTTAACTAAACATTAGGGTACACGGTCAAATGTTTCGACACAACCTTTGATGTATTTTCTACAATCTAGAACAGTACTGGAGATTTCAAAACTATGAAATGACACATATGCAATTAGGTCATTAAATTGTTGTTATTTTAGCACATGAAGGTCAGCTGATCTGGAAAAGTTCTTACAAGAACAGTATTGTGTCGAGTGCATTTGCAAAACCCATCAAGCTCCATGATGAAACTGTTTCTCAAAACCAAAACGTAGCTTTGCTGCAGAGGAGAAGTTCATTTAGAGGCTCAGAAATCACCAATTAAACCTCAACCAGCACCTCAGATTAGAGCTGTTATGAAGCTTTACAGAGCAGAAGTAGCAGACACACCTCAAGATCAACTGTTCAAAGGAGATTATCGCATATTTTGGATAAACGCCTTCAGTATGGTTTTACAGTGTTGAAAGAAATACAAATCAGGAATGACCATGGAATTAGAAGGTGTGTCCAAACCTCACAAAAACGTACGTAGTTTTATTCTTCATCTGACTTTACTACGGTCAGAGTAATTATTCTGTGAACAATCGTACGTTTCTCTGTGCACACTAAAGTGTCCTCAAACATTTTTTTTTCTTTTTTATAGCAACACTTTTAACACTTTTCTCTGGTCAGCTGTTACCAAATCATGCCAGGCATTGTGTATGTGAGAGCTATTCTCCTCTAAAAGCAATCAGCACTGAGGACTCAAGTCTTTATTTTGAGGAGTAAAAGTGCAAAGCAAAGATGTCAGTGAAATTGCTCTTGTACAGCGCCAGGCCCTTCTTTTTTTCCCTTTTTTTTTAAGGAGGGGAGACTCTGAAAATCAAATTGCCCTCATGCT
This sequence comes from Clarias batrachus, assembly GCA_003987875.1. Lineage (NCBI taxonomy): Eukaryota > Metazoa > Chordata > Actinopteri > Siluriformes > Clariidae > Clarias > Clarias batrachus. Next base: position 79,647 of record QMIH01000322.1, read on the forward strand.
GAGAGACGAGAGCGAGATTGAAACGAGAGCGAAGGGAGATGTGGGGAGCTTGTTAGGGGAAGTCGATTAAATAAATAATGACTTCATGTTCAGGGCCCCTGCCAGCCGCCTGGAGAACGAGAAGCGCATCTTGCCGGGTTGGGCTGCGAGTGAGGAATTAGCTGAGTTTGCATAAGTTGTAATAAGGATTTATTAATAAGGGATAAATAAGCAAACACAAGGCAAATAGAGATAGACCTGGAGAATGGACTGAATTGAATAGAGTTTTCATGTTTGATGAATTTATTTATGTTACAACTACATTAAATATTTGATTCTGATTCATTAGAAAGTGATGTTATTGGTAAAGTTTCCTGAGTTTATTTTTAGTATATGGAAGGAGTCTCCAGTGTCAGGATTGTTCATTATCATGACTGGACACGGATATTCCAGTTCAAATGTACCCATAAATTACACAAAAAACAGTTATTGTTATTGTTGCAGATTGCTGTCCTGTACTGTAAGAGAACGCACACTTTGGTATGTGAACTTTAAGGAAATAAGCTATCCCACTCTCAAAGTTGATTATTCTCCTATCACAGCATGCCCCATCATGTTTTATTCTGAACTAAAAGTACATTAAGCTCCATCAGGAGCTGTAATGTGTCATATTGTCAAGACGATTGATGGTGCACTGATGTAATTTTGGTTACTTTGGCAGGCTGTCATTGAAAAGCCTATTAGATTAAAAGAATAATGTGCAGCATAGGTAGTGGAAACCATAAGGAACACATCTAGAGTGTGTATCACCTTTCTAATCCAATATAGCCCTGTGTACAACTCAGGCATGTTTCAAATCAATGTGAGTTCACAGGCTTTTGTCTGAGCAACCTAGGAGGAAGAACGAGGATCAAATTGCATTAGTTGTGAACGTTTCAGGAGAAAAATAGCTGACATGACAAGAGAGAGAGAGAGAGAGAATCTAAGTTGAGAATTCAAGTACAATGAAATGCAGAAATGCAGCCCAGTGATGTGTCTATATAAAGGAATAAATGTTTGAGAATTAGATTTAATCCCTTCCTAGCGCTGTGAGAATAAGCCTGTAATTGCGTCAAGAATCTGTTTTTGCACCAGATGCAGACTCGCCTAACTGACCATGAAATGACTTTTCTTTTTTTGGGGGGCTAAAAAAAAAAAAAAAAAAAGCTTTTTACATGCCTAAAGCAGGGAACGGAAAAGAAAGAGAAAGTGGTTGCAAATAAATAGATTTAAAATTACAAGATTTGATAAAAACAAAACAAAACAAAAACTCAAATCTAAACCTCCAATTGTGCTGCATTTTGTTTTTAAAGACAAAAAAAAAAAAAAAGTAAGAAAGAGGGAAATGTGCCCGGATTCTCAGGGCTTCTGACCTTTTGCGCTTCCTTATATATTCATATTTCGGTGACAGAGATTTCATTTCTGTAACAGCAGCATTTAATATAAATAGTCTCACTGTGACATTTCCCTTTCATACTCCTCAATGCATTATATTGCGCTGGCATTTACGAACCACTCCTCTTTTTTTTTCCCTTTTTTTTTTTTTTTGCATTAGCCATCATCACAGCTCAATCATAAAACATTATGGTTATGGAATGACAGAACGTCTGCACCTCATGTCTGTCCAATGTCACTTTTCATAACAGTGAAAGGTGAAAGCAATATATTCCTATACAGTTTTGGCCTTTATGAATCGGGAACCGTTAGAGCTTCAATACGTTATCCAGACAATCTTGGTTAAAGATTGTACAGATGCTAAAACTTTATATATTGGCTTTGATTATTGGTTATATTATAAAAATATATATAATTTGATGTATAATTATGATTAAGCTTTTTCTAAAATTGTGGTTTATGGACATATTTGCAAAATTATGAATGTTGCATTATGCATATACTGAATATGCTCATTATACTGTATCAGGATGATCAAACACCAACAGAAATGCATTAAATAATAATCCTATCAACTTTATATGTTTAATAACTCTATTGAACTCTATGTTCATTTGTAATATAATGCCTTACATGTTTTCTAAAGTAAGCCAATATGAATGCTCATAAGCACATTACAATGCATTACGATATACAGTACAGTGCATGTTTCAAATGCGGTCACGTTTTTTTAACAACAAGGGTCATAGTATTAATTATCATCTAAATCCTTAATTTAAATATATGTTAATATTTGTGTGTGTGAATAAACAAATTAAAAAGAATTAAATTTACTTAAAATCCTGTTGTGGTACAATTTATTTTGTTATCCAGATGTGTGTTACTAGAACAAGGGTGTCTATAGTTTTCCTCCTAAAGTGATAGTATATTGTAACCTGCCCTCAGGACAACATATGCAAATAAATAGAATTGAAAAATGGATGTGAAAATAAATAAAGAAATTGTTTGATCAAACACCTTTTACATTTGATTTTGTTTCTAGGAGTACTGCTGGGGTTGGCCAGTGTTATAACATATTAATAGTATCTCTCCTGTTTAAAATGAAATGGATGCTCCGCAATTCAAAGAAAACCGCTGTGAATCAACCAGAATCCTCCTTGAAGCTATAATTCAATACACCTCTGATCCGACACTCACCACAGGGAGGCCATTATTGATGCCCACTCCATCCTGCTCCATCATGTTCCTGGAGATGGTTATGGAGGGCAGATCCAGGCTCTGCGGTGGGAACTGTGGAGTGAAATGAGCTCGCTGAGGGTTGGGATGTTCTGGGAGGCCGGGGAAGGACGTGCTCCCATCGTGGAGACCCAGACCGGACTCAGTCTCCGGAGGAGGAGTGATGGGTGGGATCTCAAACTCTTCATCTCCGAGACTCGGAGTGTGAAACGTCTGGATGAAAGAAGGAACAGGACAAATAATAAATAATAGTTTAAATTTTGCGGCACTTGTACTGTATATACGCAGGATCAAAGAACACTGGATATTTTTTAATGTATCAGAACTGATGTAACACGCAGAAAGCGATTGTTCTGGGTCAATTCTGACAGGCTACTGATTTCTGATGACCTCAAAGGAATAAGTCGAGTGGTGTGAGGTCTGGTTCGACTCAACTTCCTATCGTTAGCTTCAAACTCGTTTTGGATTTAAAAATAAAATGGAAAAATATAAAATCTCATATAAAGTAAAATATCTATACAGACTTTTATAATGTATAATTTAACTAAACTACTTGTACCTTCTCTTCAACTCTAACTACATTAGCAGTACACTCTCTCTCTTAATATATATATATATATATTAACTTTGGCTTTATTTAAATTACAGAGATTATTTGAGGCCGATGAGTTCATAAACCTCATTACAGCCAGCATGCCAACCAACTACTGTGACATCTGACCCACAAAACCAAAACCACGTCTTCTGGATTGTTGGAAGTGGAGACTACACTAAACCGAGCAATTTAAATCATACAAAACCCATTAATATTCCGCTCCAAAAGTCCATTAGAGGACAGTATAATAAAGACAGGAAACATCATACCATGGATATCATTCTGCCATCAATAATCAAGCGAGCATATATAATCAAGATTAGTTCATTTAATGCTGCAGTGATCAGAAAAAAAAAAAAACGAAAAAAAAAACAGGCTTTTACATTTTTCTCACAGATGCTTTTGGTTGGTTCAGAAATGTTCAGCTTTTTCCTAACACTCTCAGCCGTAAATCTGCTCATCAAGCTGCCAAATCCCGCAGCCTCAGAATTAAACTCCACCGTCACGCTTAATTTACTTAGTTTGACTTCTTGGAGATGGAATTCTTCAAGTTCCTACAGTTCTTTCCATCCCAGCAGCCTTCCAGTAGACTTTTTTGTTTCTTTCGACCATCTGCCTGTCACTCCTGCTGTCTCTCTCTCTCTCTCTTTTCTACTTTCCAGCTCACAGTCTTTTTATCTCTGCACCTCCAACACCAGCATTACAGATTGTCTTTCTTCCAGTCTCTGGACTTCTTATAGGAGATTGAATTTTGTCTTGTGCTTATCTTAAAACTACATATATATACATATATATATATATATATAAAAGATTTGATTATTAGTTAAGCATTTTCCAACCTGGAGGATGATCATTCGGCAGTCTGAGAAATCCTGTCCCATGTCACTGTGGCTGGATTCTGGACTGTGCTAACATATTTCAACATTTCGGCTTTGAGAACCCTGGGATAACGGAGTGAAAATGTATTTCATTTAATTATATTCTAACCTCGCCTTGTCTAGTTTTTATGTTCTAATTGAACTTTAACCAAGTATACAGGAAGAATGACATCATCATCACATGGAGACTAAATGTAGCAGCTAGCTCAAATAATGTAAGTTATCAAATCCATACACTGGCAATTAGGGAACGCCAATGAGCCTAATCTGCATGTGTTTGGACTGTTGGAGGAAACCCACCAAGCATGAAGAGAACATGCAAACTCCATGCACACAGACACCGAGCCAGAAATCGAACCCGGACCCTGTAGGTACAAGGCGACAGTGCTGACCACTAAGCCACCATGCTGCCAGTTATCGAATGCTAATGCTAAATACTGAGAGAGAGAGAGAGAGAGAGAGAGAGAGAGAGAGAGAGAGAAAGTAACTGCTAAGTAAGGTGATGGGTTCACTTAGCACAAAGTCAGATGAAGCATATTGAAGGGATATTGTACAGTACAGTGAAACCTCGGATTGCGAGTAATGTGGTTTACGAGTGTTCTGCAAACCGAGCAAAGATTTTTAATACATTTTTAATCGGAAACCGAGAAGTATTAGTTTACGAGCGCCGAGTATCATGTATCACGCATGCGACTCTTATTTTGACACCGAGCGTCACTCGCTCACCTTTCTGTCGGGATTTATCTGTACTTTTTAAGAAAAAGTGCAGATTAATTTGTTTTATTTTCATTTTATAGATTGTATTAATTATTTGTATGTATTTATTTTTGGGGGCTGTGGAATGAATAATTTGAGTTTTCATTATTTCTTGTGGGAAGTGATGATTTGGTTTATGAGTGTTTTGGAACACGAGCCCACTTCCTGAACGAATTATGCTCGTAATCCAAGGTTCCTCTGTATATGATTTGCGGGCATTAGGAAGTTGCTGTACAAGTGTGGGACAATTCCAGAGAATTGTCTGGAAAAAAGTACAGCACGGTCTCTTAAAAAGTTTCTAAGATGAAAAATCTTCTTTGGAGTTCTGATTTGAATAAGGAAATTTCTAAAAGCAAATAAGAATGGGTGTATTCCAAATCATGGACTCGAAGACAAGATTGTTGGACTACAAAAGGATCATGTGATCCCATAGTTGTGACGCTTATGAATAGTGATCCCACATTAAGGTTGAAAATTTGTAGAATTATAAAAACGCAGTATCGGCTAATACGGCTCCGTCCTCAGTGCAACCCACCAACCGAACGCTTCCCCTCCATTATTATTATTATTATTATTATTATTATTATTATTATTATTAACACCTGAATCTCACCACCTGCAGTCACGGGCTGTTTAAACAGTGTGGCTTATTGTACGTTGAGCTCTTTCTTCTTTTTAGCATTTCCTAGTTCATTACTTTTCATCACCGTATTTTAGCATACACTTAAGGGTGCTTCAGTTGTCCCTCTGGGAGAATCCTTTAAAGTTCTCTATGGAACGTCTGCAGCATTTGGCAGATGTCCTTATCCAGCGGGCTTTAATCCTGTATTAATTGGTTCTGTGTTGCAGTCTGCATCAACTACAGGACACTTTAGGCTTCTTAAAACACTCTTAGAACCTTTTCTGCCAGAAATTCACTCCAATCAGCTCTTAAATATTCATTCAGGACCCATTTTTGTCTAATAGTGTAATAAAATACTTCGGCAGTTTAACTCAATTTTTAATGCCTGACCATTTCTATGTAATAAAAAACACAAGTAGTATCAATAATTTGGAGTTGGTACAAGCCTCGCACATAGCCACTTGACAGACTGCGTAAATTCTAAGAAATAAAGCTGAACTGTATTAAATTCAGCCTGGATTATCTTCCAGGTTTGTCTATTTCAGGAAAACTTTGTTTACTGCGATGCTGGTAGAGTCCCATAGATTTGATTTGTATTAAACGTAAATGAGCCTCCTTTGCGATTCTAATCTTTATTGTTTCTGTGTTAACTTGTAATAAGTTCTCACTCTGTAGTATGCTTACATGTGATCCAGATATGATTCACGTCAAAAGCAGTGTTTCGAATAAACCGTGAAAATGCCAGAATAAAAATTGTGTTGTGTTCTGACTTTGTTTCAATAGCAAATGAAATGCTCTAGTTTCGGTTCCTGGCCAGGCTCGATTCCCGTCTGTGTGAGTGTATGGAGTTTGCATGTTCTCCCTGTGCTTGGTCGGTTTCCTCCCACAGTCCAAAGACCTGCAGATTAGGTTAACTGGCGTTCACAAATTGCCCGTAGTGTGATTTGGCATCCTGTTCAGGGTGTACCCCATCTCATGGCCTAGACTCCAGGCCAACTGCGACCCGAAATACAGGATAAGACAATGCGGTATAGACAATGAGAGAGAGAGAGAGAGAGAGAGAGAGAGAGAGAGAGTGAGGGAGTGATATACAGTAAGCGTAGAATATATTAGACAGCAAGTCCAAAGTCAGTCCTCGAAGTTGAAGTGTTGGAAGCAGGGAAAATGGGCAAGCGTAAGAAACTGAGTGACTTTTTAAGGGCCACACTGTGATTGGGTAGACTGGGTGCCAATGCTCATGTGGTGCACATCATGTCTGATCCCACAGAAGAGCTGCTTAAAGTGTTAACAAAGTATGTGAGAACACATTGTACTTCGCAGTTTGTTGTTTATAGTGGTGCACATGAGTATCAGGACCGGACAGTGGCGGTATAGAAGAATGTTTGGAAATTTGGAAAAGATGGCACCAGGAAGCCCTGTGGGAAGAAGGCAAGCTGGCAGAGGCAGTGTGATGCTCGGGGCAAAGTTTGTTTGAAATCATCTGGTTACTTTGTTACTTTGAAGGTGACACGTACCAACTAGATAAATATTATTGAGGACCAAGTGCACGCGTTCATGAAAAGTGGCAGGATAGAGTCCTGCAACACAGCAAAAATGGTTCAGGAACACGATAAAGATTTCAAGGTGTTTGTTGGAATCTAAATTCCCCAGGTCGCAATTAAACATCTTTGAGATGTGCTGAACAAAACCGTCAGATCCATGGAGGGCCCACCTCATGATTTACAGGACTTAAAGGATCTTCTGCTGACATCCTGGCCGCAGGTCTAGAGGAGTCCGGCCCCGCTGGGTTTGGGCTGTTTTGGTGGCACAAGTGGGCGGATATTATAGCTGATCAGTATCGCCCTCTAATAATAATTAATAATTATACATACGAAATTGATATGTAAACACTCAAGGTACTGTAATTCCTTCATACTGTCCATTATTTGGCCTTGTGATGTTTGTTTCATTCCCCTGTGACAGTGAGTGATGGTGAGTGAAGAAAAGGAAAATTAAAGAAAGGAATGTATAATGGGACAAAAAAAAAAAGGACAGAGAGAGAGAAAGAAGGAAACCAGGGTATTCTTTTGCCTTGCCCTATGACCTTTCTCTATGAATAAGACTTGCAGTGCCAGCATGTTTTTACAATAACAATGAGAACCAGAGAGAGAGAGAGAGAGAGAGAGAGAGAGAGAGAGACATATAGAGCGAGAGAGACAGAGAGAAAGTGCAATGGCCTTTGTCCTAAATCTGTCTAAAACACAACACACACACACATACACAACATATAAACATGCTCATGACCTTTAGGAATAACAAGTAACAAAGTACAGACATAGAAAGGAAAGGAAAGGAAAGGGAGCGTGCATGCACGAGAGAGAGAGAGCGAGAGAGAGAGAGAGAGAGAGAGAGAGAGAGAGACTTTAAAGAGAAAGATATCACTGTCTACAATGACTGCAGTTCTTCTTTATCTCCCATTGCTAATGATTATCCAAATTAACATCTGCTCCAGGAGAGCGAAGGTCTGCGTGTATGTGTGTGTGTGTGTGTGTGTGTGTGTGTGTGTGTGTGCGCGTGTACGCATGTGTGTGCATGTGTGTGAATGAGAATCGAGACACATGCAGTGGGGGCACGTCTGATGCTGGGGGATGTCATCTGTCAGCACTGGTGTGCTGGTAAGAGGTGCCAGACTGATGGTGGTTGTGTGTGTGTGTGTGCACGCGCGCACACTCAATGGTAAATGAGTCACTCCAGCTCTGGTTCTGGTCTTTTAAAACATTATGGTATAATACAGAGAGAAGTATATTTCAATTTCATTCATTCATCTATATGTTCCATACATACATCTGAATGCATCTACCAATCCTTCCATGATTTCATCCATCCACCATCTAACCATTTATCCACCTCTCCTCCCATTCGGACTTTCCATCCATCCATCCATCCATCCATCCATCCATCCATCCATCCATCCATCCATCCATCCATCACCTATTTAGCCATATACATTTATCATTCATCTATCAAACTGACGTCCATTCACCTACATAGGGATCCATACATCTATCATTTGATTCTATTCAATCAAATTTCTATCAATCCACCCTTTTTTTCTATCCATTATATCCAATATCTGTCCATCCATATACCATCCAATTATTCACCCCCCATCCATCAACCAGCAGTCTGACTTTGATTCCATCCATACAGCTATCATTTGGTAATCATGTAGTCATGTGTACGATTGTTTTCCATCCATCCTCCTGCTATCCATCCATGCATCACCTATATTTTCGTTCATCCTTTCATCAACCCATTATTCACCCATCCATCCATCCATCCATCCATCCATCCATCCATCTACACATCAAATTTGTATTAATTAAATTTGCTATCATGTTGTAGCCAACCCATGCATCTATATGTCAATTTTGCTCTATAATTTCTACCCAGCAATCATTTTACACATCTATACATCCCCCCCCCATCAATTTTCATCCATCCTCTCATCCTCCCATCATCTTTATATACACAAATCGGCGGGCGCTCCATCCACGCGGTGTTCTGCTCTGACAGACGTACGGATCATGAAGTAATATCCCGAGCCTCTCCATAAACTCGGTAATCTAATTCGGCGACGCAATAACCAGCACTTGTTAGAAAAGCACTGCGCTGCAATTACTGCGTACAGCAGCGTGCTGGATCGATAGCACCAAGCTTTCAATGTCAGGAGAGCAGAAAAAAAGCTCTTTTCCTCAAATGACAACATGGTGGCTCGGAGTCTTGCGAAACTGACCTCCATAAAATCCATCACAACATATTTATGAGCAGTTTCAGGAGGGTAATTTGATTGCACGTGACGGGTGAATCTAACACATGGAATGAAATGTCACTGGTTTCTTTTTCGAAGCTGTTGGAGCTTCTCTAAGAGCAGTCTGTATTCAATAAATGGATACTGTAATACACCGTGTGCTCATGGCTTTAGTATAGACTGAGGCTGTGTTCCTGTATCTGGATCAGTTCGGGCTTTATCTGTCTGGGTCTCTATTTGGATTTAAACCCTAAAAGGGGCGTGGCTTAAACGTGAACCAGGTTTGCACTGGTGTCATTTATATTGGAACCGTACAGCTCTTTCCCTGGAGAAATCCCAGATATGGAGTTCCCAGCATTGTTAGGATGGTGTATGAGTTTTAACAGTTCCTCAACCTCAGCTACATCGTTCCTCGGTCTAAACGTAGTGGAATGGGTATTTCTGTTTTATTATACGTGCAACATTTATTAACAGCTGCAACCCTGAGCAGGTAGTTAGTAAGAATGAAGAAATGAATTACAGTGCTATCAAGGCATATAAACGTCCCGTCTTAAGAACTTTTCAAGTTCACAACTTGTTTGCATTCGTGGAACGGGAGTTCATGTGTTTTTTTTGTGGGTTTTTGCATTTTGTGCGATAAACAAGGAAAAAAGGGAGCTGGTTTTAGTTTTGTTTTGAAAGCAGCCAGTTCGGTTCAAAGAGCCAGAACCTCATTGAAGTGAAGGTTAAAGGTCTATTTATTATATAAACCTATATATATATTAAAATGTTTTGATTTGTTTTTATATTCAATAACATGATTATAGTGTTGGAGATTGTTAACATTGGTGATATTTTTGAATGGCTGGAACGGCTATCTGCATTCACATGATTTCCTATGGGACAATGAGTTCGCGATATGAAATTTCGCCTTAAGAAAACAGATTCATATCATATGCCGACGTACCATACCGACGTAAACGCATCACATAGATTGTATCAAGCACGCTTTGTATCATAACTTCATAGCCTCAAGACTGTTTGCCCGTGCCTGCATGAACACAAAAGTCTTCTGAAGTCCCTTTCTCAATGCACACATGCAGACTTGGGGGGAAAAAAGAAAAAGAAAGTAAGACAGACGATCACGTGCCGCCTATTCATATCTGCATATTTTTGCTTACGTCTAAAACAACACATTATCTGTTCCCTTGTGAATAATAATTGAAATTTGCTCTGACAGATCCAGAAATCACTCATCCAGCACATCTGTACTTGTGACCAGTGATAAAGCTGAGGTCAAGGAACCGGTCAGAACCAGAATAATAATAATAATAATAATAATAATAATAATAATACATATGTTGTCTTAAACACTCAATTTCACATGTCTGTTCATCTCTTTCGAGCAAAGGAAACAGTGTGTGTCTGTACTACTATTGAAATATGCCTTTTTTTCTGTTTACTGTAAAGACAGAGGTATCTAGTTTGTTTATATTGGAACGGCTGAGGCTCTCTCTCTCTCTGTCTGTCTTTCGACTGACATTTTAAGTAGATTAAGGAAGCATTTGGGTACAGCAAGAACCCATCACATTGTCAAATTACACTGCACAGAACAGCAAAGTCTTCCTAATGTCTCTTCCTAATGTCTCTTCAGGTCAGGTTTCAAGAAATAAGATACGCAGAGAGAGAGAGAGAAAGAAAAAGAGTAAGTGAGAGAGAGAGAGAGAGAGAGAGAGAGAGAGAGAGAGAGCGATGTTCCTTTTCGTAATATAAACATGAAAGTGGTTTAAATCAGTTCCATGTTTCTGTGTTTAATTTCTTTGGACATGATTATTATTGTGATAGTATGAGCCGCCAAACACATACCATATATATATATATAATTCAAAAATTTCTATAAACACACTCCTAAACCTTGTGGAAAGCCTTCCCAGAAAAGCTGAGGCTGTTATAGCTGTAAAGGGAAGGGCGGGGCTAACATCATATTAAACCCCATGGATTAAGAATTACATGTTACTCACGTTCATATGCATGTGAAGGCAGGCAAGCGAATACTTTTGGCAATATAATGCATATTTACAGAATCATCCAAAAAATCATGTATTAAACATATTTTAATACAAAATGTATTGCTATACATTATACTGTATATTGATATACTGTATGTGTTAATATTATGATAATAATAAAATTAACTATTTTTCTTTTCCTAAAGTGTGTATACATTTTTTTTTGTCTGACTATGACTGTGATTAACTCGATTAAAGATTTCAATCGATTGACAGCACTTAATATACTATTTCACCGAAGTATAAAATATTATATTCCTGTATTCATCTTAGACTTGTGATATCTGATTATTGAGGCATCTCCTCACTCCAGTAGGAGAAAAGTACCCAGGAAAGCTGATAGTCCAAGACTGTACCGTGTGTGTGTGTGTGTGTGTGTGTGTGTGTGTGTGTGTGTGTGTGTGTGTGTGTGTGCACCGAGCAGTGTGTTATTGGGAGCAGATCTCGTGTAATACATGAGAAACAGTTGCTCAGGCTCAAAGCTATAAAAACCAGTGCAGTATCTCATCTTACAATGCTATCACGTAGTGTTACTGAAGCAGGTTAGAGCCACTGCGGTGGAGAATTTATGATATATGTATTTCAGTCAGACTGAGGGAGAGAAAGAGAGAGAGAGAGAGAGGAAAGCTGTAGAAATAAACCAAAATTCAATTCTTTTAAATGTATGGATTGGACATGAACTCTTAGTAGATGTGACCATTCACTGTCAGATAGAGGTACGAACTGAAAAGTCACTGTCTGGATTTAACTAAGCAAATAGGTAAAAGTCTTCTGTTGGATAATTACTGCAGTGATTAATGTTTCATCTGGCAACAATTTCTTTAAAATGATCCAGTGTGTAGCTTCGCAGTTCTTAAACAACCATGTCAGAAGACGTATCGAATTGTTATTCTGCATCAAGCAAAGAAAACAACTAAGGAGTTCGCTGAAACAAACAAACAAACAAACAAACAAAAAATTGGGTTAAAACAAAAAAAAAAAAAAAAAAATTGTAAAATGCATTATTAAAACCTGGAAGGATAGTGGTGAACCATCTTCTTCAGGGAACAGATGTTGTTGGGCGTAAGAGATCACTTTAAGCTTAGTGAATTCAAATCCTAAAGAGCAACACTATGATCTCATGGCTATGTTCAATAGTGAAAGTAAAAGCATTTCCACAGGCACAAGGCGAAGAGAACTAAAGGGACTGGGAGTGGGACTAAACAGCTGTTTAGATTTCAGAAGTGAGTCGAATCAGGATAAAAGGCTTCAGTTTACTGTGGAGTATAAAGATCGGACTGGTAATGTTTTCTGATGAGTCGAGCTTTACCCTGGTCCAGAGTGATGGCTAAGACGAGAGGCGGTGATGATGCACCCATCATGCCAAGTCCCTACCATGCGAGCCTTATAATCAACAGTCTACAATAGATTCAGCAACATCATGTGCTCAAAAATATGAGCTCAGCTGACGACCTGAGCGTACGGAATGACCAAGTTTTCATTCAAAATCAATGGATTTTTCCAGCCATATTCCAAGAAGACGATGCCGGGATTCATCAAGCTCAAACTGTGCCAGAGTGGTTCAGGGAGCACGAGACACCATGTCCACGCATGTGTTGTCCACCACAGAGTCCCACTGAGAGGCTTTGGGATGTGCAGGAGAAGACTTTACGCAGCGGTCGGTCTGACTGTCTGCTTATCAATACAAGATCTTGCAGGGAAAAAAGTGTGAAATAAATGTTGTGACATTGCATACGCTTATCGGAATGATGCCATGGCCGTGATCACAGTGAAAGGTCCAGAGAAATGTTACAGCGGCAACTTTTTTTCTCAACATTTACAAGAAAAAAACGTGTATTTTCATATCATTTGCATATTCAGTGAAAAAGATTTGAATATTTACCATCACGTGTTTCTTGAGACTTTTACTTACATAATGTAAGTGTCTCTAAACTTTCCTTTTAAAAGAGTTTGTTCTGAATGGAAGCCAGTTTATTTCATAATACCAGTCTAATATATTGATATATTTTAGGTAGTCAGGTATGCACTGATATGACACGGAATGGAGTTGTGTATTTTATCCAGTTTAACATGGCTGAATGTCACATCATCCATATGGCACTACATAATGAAAAGAATGGTATTTTTCAGATATAAGACATTATACCTAAATAGTAGGAAAATATATATTTAGCAATAAGTATTTATGATAAAAGTGAATTTTTTTTCCAAGCTAAATTCTTGAAACTGTGATGCAAAGTCTTTAAAATAAATAATATAACGTGCCTGGCTATGTGCTGTAAGAAACAGGAAACTAAGCAACAATAGGGTGAGAGGATGAAGTGCATAACAAGTTAATAATAGCACTTCATGAAAAGTTTGTTTGCCTCTGATGCATTTAATGTTGTGGAGAAACTTTTCACGTCCTGTTGTTGTTGCTATGGTTACGACCGTACATCAGTCCTGTGCTACATTATCACATGAGCATTGATATTAAAAATGGCAATATCTGGAACTGCTATCAAGACCTGCTGTTCTAGAAAATGAATCGATAAACAGAAACAGTGCTGCGGTAAAAAAAAAAAAAAAAAAAGCGGAAAGCGACTGCGTCTCTCATTTCTCAATCCAGTGCGGGTTAAATTCGGTTCCGCGTTCCATCCTCTGCTATCTGCCTTTTTTTACAGATCCCAAATAAAAATATTAAAGCTTCACACCTTCCACTTGACGATAGTCACTGCTATGTATAATATCAAAGTTCTTCTTCAACACCTTTATAAATATACAAAGGTGTTACTTTGGAGGAGAGGTTGGGTTTTTTTTTTCTTTTTTTTTTTTCTTCGCCTATCCTTGATGACTTGAAAATCAGACAGATTTGTGTAAAAACGACTCTGCAAAACCTGGAATGACTTTTTAAGCATTGAGCCTTACAGAATAAATAAGTTAAAAAATAAGGCTTGATGAGACGAGAATTTTTTTTTTTTTTTGTAAACTTTTCTTTAAATTTTTATTTTTTTTTACTTCTGGCTCCGTATTCACAAAGATTCTTAAGCCTAAAAGTTGTTCCTTGTGATGAAATTCTAAGGAAATTCTTAGAATTATGACATTTTCTTTAAGTTTAGGACTAAATCTTAGTAAAGATAAAAATGATTCACAAAACATGTTCGCCCTAAAAACGGCTCCTAAGGTAAAAATTGTTAAGAGTAGAGAGGAGGACTTTTATAGCAGAGGACAAAATGGTGGAAAGAAGAAAGAAATATTCTCCAAACACTGAACGTAAAGCTAAAAGTAAAATTGCTCTTCTGTCCAATCTGGTTTTCTTATTCTTTTACTTCCTTCCATCTCTCTTGGATTATTGGCTACATATCATCCAAAAGTGCAACTTAAACAGACTGTCCTGCAATCATGTTAATTGATAAAAGGTGAGTCATTTTGCTCCTATCAATCTGAAATGGATCACGAGTAATGAGATCAGTATGATAAATAAATGCAAGAAATTAAATATAGTAAATACTGTGTGGAAATTGGTTGCTTCAATAGTAGAAACATTTTCAACATTTGGCTGTTTTAATTAACTTTATGATATTTAGCCTATAACAGAAACTTTGCATGAAGTAGCCTGTAGTCATGATTATACAATTTCTTCATATACAAAGCTGTCTATTCTATTATCGTATATTCTATTTTCACAATGGTTGCATTTTAAGATCTTTACAGATTTTTTATCAACCAATCACAGTCCTTGAATTGCTGCATCATCCCTAGCAACGGGGTCGACCACACCCCCCCACTAAGATAAAAGGTTTTGTACTTTCCTTACTAAGAGTTGCTCTGAGACGTTTCCTAAAATCACTTTTAGTCTAGGACTCCCAACTAGGACTTTTTAGGATAAAGTAGGCGCTCTCTGAGAGAATTCTAAGAAGCTTTGTGAATACGGGCCCAGATTGTCAGGGTTGGGGAAGTTACCCTACACGGTTCTTCATGCATCTAGAGTAATAATTTCGGCAAAAAAGTGTTTTAGTGTTTTATAGTGTTCATTTTAAAAGTATAACGTTTAATGAACATTTACAATTTTTACAAATTTACAATGTGCAAAAATACAAACAAACATTTTTTTTTTTACAAATATGTGAATTTTTCCTGGCACTTTTGCTGAATATGTTTCTTCACACCGTTTAAGGTTTAAACATTTATTTGTCACATATTCGTTAATGCACAGTGAAATTATCCTCTTTGCTCCATCCCACTTCAGGAAGCTGGCGTCAGAGCCAGTTAGTAAATCTTTCCTTATGGTGCACTAAACAGATGTGGCAATGATCAGTGAAAATAAACTTTTTAATTAACTTTATAATTAACACAAACTTTATTCCATTATTCCAAATCTTCTATGTTCTGGTGCTCACGGGAATTGCTCGTGTACGACACTGTTCGATGTTGTTGCAGCAGTAAGGAGCTACTTACATCCCCACCGGCGAGCAGAGACCCGTTTGCGTCAGCCATGTTCATGTAGTTATTGTTGTTTCCAAACTGCAACAGAAACACAGAAAGTAGGCATAGGTGTTATTTTTTATTTACACGTCAGATCTACACAGATAGCTTCGGTGACCCATAAAAAGCAATTCATCTATAAAGTCTGTTAGAACTAGACGGTGTTAGAATACACAATCGCTCTAACGCCAAGAGAGGGGGCTTTAATGTCATTTAACTTACTCTTCAGTTCTCATGTTTATTAGACAAAGAAAAAAACTTTATGATGGTTTTGCATCATAAAGCAGAGCACCGAGTGCATGCCACAAACAGCTGGAGATCAACATGAGACTGTACACAAACTTGAGGTTCTACTTTTGGATCACTTTTCACCAGCTGGAACAGTCATGCTCACTACAATGTGCTGTATAATGACATCACTGTAGCGGACACAAGGCAGGGGACACCCAGGAAGGGGTGGTGTACACTCTCACACCCGATCATACAGTATGTATGATATATGGAATATAGAAACATCATCAGCCTACAGACAGGTCTTTGGACTTTGGGATGAAAACCCACAACGCACACACCCACACACCAAGTTCTGGCAAGAATCGAACCTGCAACTCTGAACGTGTGAGGCAACAGTGCATGTTTCCTGTTCCATATGCATGCATCACTCCATGTGAAAGTTATTGGAAAGTAGACAACAGCTTTTGGATGAAACAGTCTACAATATCCAGGTAAGATGTGATCACGTTTTGGTGCAAATTTCCCTGTTTTAACATAACAAGCCTTGAAGTCCTTATATATTCCTGTATGTCCCTAATAAGTTAACACAGGTCTCAGGTCTCTACTAAAGTCTCTGTGTGTTAAAGCTCCAGCTGAAATATCTCTCAGAACTTGATTCATCCCAGAGGGAAATTGCTTACATTTAAATAAAAAAAATAAGGCACTACAAACTTTGTCTTTTTTCACTCCTTATATAAATACTCTATTTCTTTGTTTATGTCAATGAGGGAAAGTTCCCTCATATGAGGTCACATGAGGGGGGGGGGGTCTAATTAGCATGTTTGAAGCCTGGTAAATACAAAAATGAAAAAAGTCAGGGAATGAATTTTTTTCTTCCCTCACATTTGTGTGTGTACATGCCACTCGAATGTGGAAAGCTGCCAAAAAAGGGAATCTTTGACGTCCCTTTGGAATTTTGGTTGGAGGGGGTTAAAAAAAACTAAAACATGCAGGGTGTTTGTAGAACACTAAAACACAATGATTTTAATGATTCAACCAAATATAGCAGAATGAAAAAAAAAAAAATATATATATATTTTTTTTTTTTTTAAACAAAAGCAGCATGAGCTAGTGAAAACATCTGTAACAAAAGTACCGCAGACTTAGAGTAAAGTTTTGTAGAATTGTAGAAGTTGAAATGAACGGGTTGGAATGAAAGAGCGGGGGCGATGCTTCGTGTGGGTTAATGTTTGACTCTTTTGTTACCAAAGGAGGTAAGAGGCAAGCTGCAGGGATCGAGGAAGACTGGATTGGTTTCTGTTCTGGCACCAAAGTGGTGGAATTTAGACGGCCGTACAGGCGAGCCACTGGCTATCGTTAAACGATGACTAAAGACCTGCCTGTTTCTTAGATAATAGGATCAACCCCCCCCCCAACACACACACACAAACTGGTTACTTGGTACACTAGTAACCAGTGTAAGGATCTATCTAATGATGGAAACTTCAAAGCACTTGAAACTTCAAAGTCACTCGGTATAATAATGTAAATGTAACATATTTGAGGGCTGAGAATGCAAAGGTCAAACAAGGATTGAATTTAATGGTACAATGTAATTTGCATCAAACTTCTCACCAAATGGAGCAATAAATCAATAAATAAATAAACAAGTGTTTACCATGTGATAACAATGCAATAACAAGCCAGTGACAGAGCAGGGGGCGGAGACAGGACTAGAACAAAAACACAATCATTGTTTTTGTTTATTTATTTCGGCATTTAAGGCATTTTGTTGATTTGGGGGTCTTCGAGGCCCGCCGTCGGTGGTTGCCACGCCCCATATGACCAAACAATGGCATGCCGGTCCCAAGCCCGGTTAGAAAAATGGGAGGGTTGCGTCCGGAAGGGCATCCGTGCCAGGTGCGCGGATCATACGGTCCTTCGTGGCGACGCCTTGACGAGAGCAGATTTTTAAAAAATATATTCCTTTATTTTTTATTTACCGGATTTGTCTTTTCCTAATCTGGCTTGTTACATCTTCGCCCACAATATTCAAAAGAAACGTTCACGTTCTGCACAGGACGCAGAATTATCAGCTGGTGCGGCAATTACGCGATAAAATTACTCGCGATGAATCATAGAGAAATTGCCAGCGTGTGCCAGGTGCGCTAATCTCCTGCGAAAAGATTAGATTTATGGCCCGCATTCATCTCCACTTGTTAAGATATCGTTTTTTATTCCGCTGTAGCGGCCGTCACTCTGACAGGTAAGAACAATGCAACAACATCATGAAGAATTACGGGGTGGCAGCTGGAGAGGCCCGAACGGCAAACACGCGCACTTCTAAACACACACGTAGTCCAGGGAAAGAATCTACACAGGGCACAAGACACAATTCCCACAATCCTCCTCCTCCTCCTCCTCCTCCACCTTCTCTAGCAGTCTTATCTTTTTATACTGGACAAACAATAGCAGAAAGAAAATTAAGATCAGAAGCAAAAGAGAAGAGCTTTCATTCGCGCTTTTTTTTTCTTTTCAGCTACCTTGTTATAGCTTCTTTTCTTCTGAGTGGTGGTTAGTATGCGAATGTAATTACCGAAGGAACTGTAGCTAATCAACTGTGAATGGTATCCATTAATTAGTCTATGCCCTGGAGAGAGAACGTGAGAGAGAGAGAGAGAGAGAGAGAGAGAGAGAGAGAGACACACACACACATACACACACAGAAAGAGAGAAAGAGAGAATAAGCTTAAATGTTAAGGTAAAAATACTGCAGCAAACACTCACACACACACACACACACACACACACTCACACACACACACTCCTTCGAAGCATCTGGTAGAGCAGGTGGCTCCGGCTGATCACCTGACACGGTACCGGATCACAAAAACAGACACAAGAACCTCGACAATCAGCTCAACATCTGTCCAAAGCAGCAGAGAGAATGAATGACCCTCTTTATCAGGCGCTGAATCACTTATTTCATCTCTCTCTCTCTCTTTCAGTACTCTGTTATTATTAAAGTGGTGCAATACTCCAAAAACGTGCAGGGGTGTGTGTGTGTGTGTGTGTGTGTGTGTGTGTGTGTGTAGGTTTAGGACCGTGTCTATCAGACTCAAGAAGGAACTTTTCGTAGTGCATGAAAAGGGATAATGAAGAATATGGAAAAGTGTGTGTGTGTGTGTGT
>QMIH01000322.1:114636-127473 GCA_003987875.1 Clarias batrachus
TATATATATATATATATTAGACGTCTAGTTTGGTCATTACAGTTATCATCCTGTATTTATTCCCATTTCGTGTAGGAGGTAGGACCTCCAGTCACCATTCACATACACATGCACACACTACGGGAAGTTCACGAATGCCAATTAACCCACCATACACAGGAAGAACATGCAAACTCCACACATACACACACCGAGGCAGGAATCAAACCCTATACCCTGGAGGTTCAACGCCGCGGTGCTAACCACTAAGTGGCATTTACATAACGTTTATTTTTTACTTGTTTTTCCGTTGTTATATTTCAAGTTCGATAACTTTCTGTTTCACAGTCGATGAATGATAATCTTTAATAATCGTGATTTCAACACTGTCCAATAGAATCATGATTATAATTTTCCAGCAGCCCTACAAACAAGGGCTCCATGTGCCACCTGTTTAGCAAGATAAGACCCATTTACTAGCTAATGATCTCTTAAAAGACCCATCAAGGACTGTTTTTCCAACATCTCTGAACATTCGGTGGCAATGCTCAGCAGGTTATACGTCCGACACTGGAAAATCTGAACTGGACAAATCTAAGCGCCAGGCAGGATTTTTCAGTAGGAAGGGTAGGTCATTAAAGCATTTTTAACAAGTCCGTATTAAAATCCAGCGATCCTCTGTGTCCAAAAGCATACTCCTCTCATTTTACCAAATCCATGAATTAAGCCTGGCAGACCCGTTTCTATATTTTACACCGTGAAAAGAAAGCTTTCATAAATAGCCTCATAAAATCGATACAGTCTATGTAACCCCATCTGGGTAATTTTGAAACGAACACACTGGACTAATTTTGGCAGCACGGCTGCCAGTAACAGTGATCCCGAGCTTAATATGCCTCCACAAATCTACACGAAACGGGAGTGCCTTTAGCATGGCGCCTTTCCCATACTACTTTCTAAACTGTGTGTAAGATATAATTTTTTTTTTTCCACATTCCAAAACACACAGCTGCCGGTTGGTGGGCCTAATTCGTCATTGTTATTCAAGAGCTTGATCAGCCAACACTTAAAACAAGATCCTCCTAGATTCTAATTAAGCACTACAGTACCTCCCAAGGGTTCTGCTTTGGCAAGGCAAAGCACTTTGATTTATGTAGCACTTTGTTGTTAGTACTCGCGGGCTTGCCTGTTGCGAACGCGCCACCAGCGCATAGAGCAAATTCTCGTATTTGTTAATTAACTCCTGCTAACAGTGCTTTCCTCCACATTGTGATACAAAATGTGGTGGATTGAACACAAATATGGCCTATTATTTCACGTCTCCACCTACAAGCAATTAAACTGAAAATAATTTGCCGTCTATTGAGCTCTCGCTGGGAGGGGAAAACTTTCGGAGCATACCAAACAGCGGCCGTTTAGAGCCAGCAATCACGCAGCACTGATAGGCTTTCAAAGCTCTAATTAGCTCTCAACCTCGTGGCCGTCCGACGGCATCGCTCGAAAGTGCGAGCTCTCGCTCCGGTGAATTACACCAAATGTCGCGGCTCTCGTCGGGCTAACCCTTCAGCCTCGCAATCATTAGAAGCGTGCGCGTACACACTCAGGCCCGCTGCGGAACAGACTGTGGGATTAGCTTTGCCTCTCTGTCCTACTACAGAATCAATCAGGCTTGATATTTCTGATTCTTCTGATTCTCGCCCAAAATATCAGCGATTAAACAAAGTGGTTGTAATCGATCACTCAGATTAGACGCTTGGATACGCTGGGATCAGATTTAAACATTTTTAGTAAAAAAAAGATGGAGCAGTATTACTGAGTGGTGACCATTTTGGCCAACATTCATTTGTGTATCTTCAGGAAGTGCTTCATTCAGAGTTTAACCCAAAAACCTATGAGCAAGGCAGGAAAACCTTCGGGACAGTGAACATTACTGCACAGTGAAATTCTTTTCTTCGCATATTCCAGTGTAAATGCGGCCAGAGCACAGGGCCAGGAGCAGAAAGGGTTGAGGACCTTTTGCTCAACGGCCCCAACAACGGCAACCTGCTGGAACTGGGGCCCGAACCGCCGACCTCCCGATCAGTAACTCAGCGCGCTAGTCCTCTGAGCTACCACTGCCCCAGTAATTGTAGGACTACCTACAATTCTGTGAAATCATATCAACTTTTGCGAATTTCTAAAAAGACAAACATAATTGCTAACTATTATTTCTATAACAAGACATAAAAACAATATCTGGTTTTCTTTTTCTTTGGCGTCTGCAGCTAGGTATTTTCTTCCAGCACTGTGTGCCAACGCTCAGAATGCAGAACTGTTTCACATCACTTCTAAGACTGTTAATCCAAAAGCTTGTAAAAATGTACAACCTTTCTTTTGCAACTGACCAAGAAAAGCAGACAATAAACATTTTCAGAGGTTTGAATGTTCTTCATTTTAAGCTTTGTTTTCTGAAACAATCAAGTGACACATGTGTTATAAAAATCCCCAACATATGCTAACAATAAGCAGTTATATGGTGCTATATATAACTTTTCTTCATCACTGGGGACCCTCTCGCCATGTCCAGGCTTGGAATCAGCACTAAGGACGCCCTGCATCAATCAGATGGATTTGGGCGTTGACTGGGAATCAAATCCATGCTTTCCACATGGCAGGTGAAAAGGCTTCACCAATGCCCAATACACAATAGAATGATCCATCCGTGCAAGAGCTTACAGCCCCAATGATCAGCCCCAACATTAACACCTGCACTAAGTGAATTGAATAATATTGATTATCATCAATTATATACCAGCAAACCTGTTGACAGTATCATGGGTACCCAAGACTCATCCATGCTTGCAGGGGCCAAAGATCAGCCTGTCTTGTCTGATTGCACAAAAAAAAGTCAAACGCTGGCCATGACAGAAAGGCACCAGAACAGCCAGTGCAACAAGTCCAATCCATGAAGGCCCCACTTCGTAAACCCACAGCACCCAAAGTATCTAAAGGCTAATGTCCCCTGCAAGACACCACGGCACACCCCCAGAGGGACAAGAGCTCAAGGAAAACCCACACAATATTAGGCTTAATGTTTCGCATTTTAAGGTAACGGCTGATCAGTGTATACTGAAACTTGCACATAAACAGAAGAACTATCGTTAAGAGGCAAAAGTTCATTGTTACGGCCCTGCCCGCTCGGTTTCTATTATCTCATAAAACTCAGAGTACACAGCGTGTAAACAGTTCAACGTTCACGTAGAAAAAGTCAGAGCGAGGCAAAATGAGTGGCAAATGTGCAGCCTTCCAAATCGCACATCCTTTGTTGTTTAGTGAATTGTCTTTTCTGCTTAGTTGGATTTTATTTGATCAATTTTGCCTGAAAAAAAGCCGAAAACGCTGAAAGAAAAAGTTTTGCTGGATCAGAATCCTTGAAAACATCCAATAAACATGTTTGCTCCCTCTCTCTCTTTAGCATTAGGATGTATTGACATGTTACTGTGACGTACGCGTGCTCCTTAACACACTCTTAGCACATTTGTCAGCAGATTCGAACCCTGTAGACCAACACATGCAGTCAGAAAGCAGATCACTTTTTTTATTATTATTATTATTTTTGCAGCCTGAAGCCGTCTTACTCAATCTCATCCATATCCATTACAGTGGCTAAGGGACATAGATAAAGCAGATAACAACTTAATTGCCTTCAGCTTTTGATAGCACACTGATGAATAGGCCTCACGAATGGCCCTTTTAATGGATGGGGTTTTTCAGAACGGAGAGCGAGAAAAACGGCTGATCAGCAAAGTAATTACAAAGATTGGAAGTCAAAAAGAGTCAATGTTTCCTTTCTTTAACTTCCCTAGCCTTGCCTATTACACGTTTTTTACTAAGCTGAATCCAAAAACACAATAATTGAGCTGTAAAGTGAATGAGGGTCTTGGAGCGTGCGTGTGCAAACATTTTTTTTTCTTTCTTTCTCTCTCAAATCTCCAGTGATTTCATGTGTGAGCCAAGAAAGCAGGAGGCAACGAATGTTCCTGGTTAAACCAAGAGAGTTTCTGGATTAAAAAAATCGCTCCAAGTGGCCAAAGCACTGAAGCAGCTGGTCGGATGCATCTGGAGACAAGTGGACAAGTGGGTCAAGTATGTGGGTGTGAACACACCCACACAAATACATATATATATATATATATATATACACACACATACATATATATATACACACATATATACACATATATATATGCATCATCTCTAAACTGTTGCTACAACTGTGTATATGTCTTTGTATGTTCTATAGTTACAATGAACCTTCACTGAATTAAACAGGGTTAAACCTGCACCTGTTCCAGCATGTGCACCAACTGTGACACGCAAAGGTGTAAATACAGTATGGCGGCCAGGTGTCCACAAACTTTTGACACATTACGCATGTGTCAAGCAAACCGTTCGAACATACAGCACATCGTGTTTGGGTCGTTGACAAAAGTCACCGGAGGACATTTGCAGCTATGTGCCGTGGTGTCCTTGGAAAAGTTTGCATATCAAAATATTATTTGCATTGGTGTCCCTTCTTTATTCCAATCTATTTTTAACTGCGAGTGTCTTCAGCAGGAAAGGTACAGTATTATACGACAGCTGTATGCAGCTATAGCTACATACTAAAATGAAAAAGCCTGTAACGAGTAGGTTATTACAGAAACACTAATAATAGGTTATTATTAATTTTGTCTACTGGAAGAATTTTTTTTTTCTCATCTGGTTTCTTGTCAAAGTTAATACTTTTCATAATTAAGCATTGTGACTGCTTTAACCTTGACCAGTAGCTTAAATAGGGTATACTAAACCCAATTAATTCCACTGATACTTTAGCTATTCGAAATAAATAAATAAAATAAAGAGAGAGAGAGAGAGAGAGAGAGCTAGGAATTGAAAGAAAGAAAGGCAGGAAATTATCTTTTTAGGTCTCAGGAGAGAATATGCTAGTGTTCAAATCGCCAGGATAATTTAACGGAGCTGTGAGGAGGATGAGGAGCGTGAGGGTTGAGTAAGGTTAGTGATGGTTTTCATCGATCCGGCACTAGTCAAAGTACATTTGCTATCAAAAAAAAAAAACAGAACAAAAGCCCACTATCTACACTCTGTACTATTTTCATCAAAACCATGCAAAGAGTGAATAGTGTGCCAATGAGCCTTGTAATAGCATTTCTCTGCTACTGTGAAGAAAAGCAATTTAAGCCCAGTATGTCCAAGTGCAATAAAATCTCAAATTCATTGGACAAAAGAAATGTCATAGTCGCCGAGCTTCATCTTTAAAGGTAACATAAACTTCTTGGAGTAACTGCATTGTGCTCACCCAAGTAAGATTGCTGACTAGGGTTTTTTTTTTTTTTTTTCCTTTTTTTGGGAGGGTCATCAATCTTACATAGATTGCAGAATGGTGAAGCTGCATCACAACCACTGAGCTGGTCCACTTGCTCTCTGTTTTCCACGGGAGGTTCTGCATAGGTTTCCTCCGGGCTCTAATCTTATAATTTTGATTCATACACATTCCATAAAAACTTACTTCTTTTTATTGTGTAAAGCTGCTTTGCGACAATGTCAATTGTTAAAAGCGCTATATAAATAAAATTGACTTGACTTGACTTCCATTTCATCCTAGTGTCTGAAAACCCTGGGTTTGGCTGATGTCTCTAGACATCATGATGTAAAGCTGATGAGAAGACTCATTCCATATGGCGCTTTCCTTGGGATTATGTAATTCACACGGAGCCCATCGACTGGGTGATAAGCTCCCTCAGTGTGTGCTTTCAAGGAACATGCGGGTAAGATAAGACATCATAGTGGGCGTGGCGTTCAGCACAACACGGAATGTTGCTTTCAAAACTATAAGTGATGAACATTTACATTACGTACCAAGCACAGCGCTCTGCTCAGAGTTTGGCGCCTCCAGTATCCGATATCAAATCTGAACGAGGGATTTGTTGGAGTTTCTTGATGACCGAGGAGAGCACAGTGCTGTCGATTGCACTTTGAAACTTTAAACATGGTTTAATGCAATCAAAAGATAAAAGCCTGGCCCGTCTGATCAGTCTCAATCTCTGAAGCTGATCCTTCAGTTCACAGTTCTTGAGGCGTTAGAACTCTAGCGCTAATTAAGTGCGGTGTTGTTTAAATCTCGTAACGGCACATCTCGAAACCTCAGACTCCCGTTCTGCGAATGAGCTCACGGATTAAAAGGTGCGACAACAATGACCCCGGATCGTTGATGCCCAACAAAAGTGCAGGATCGGCATTCTGAACCGCATACTAAATTGCCCATGTGGGACTATGTGAGCGCATGGTTCTCTGCTATGGACTTGTACCAGGCTTTCACCCAGTGTTCCTGGGATTGGCTCCAAATCCAACACAACCCTGACCAAGGTAAAGTGCTAAAAGAAGATGTATAAATGTCTAAATGTTGAGTTTTCAGCTCCACTCAAACAATGCGCTCGTTCTCAGTGCTGCATATTGGCCTCGGTCTAAAGATAACAAAAAAGTATTAAACTCTCAGGAACCTTCAGCCGGTGAAGGGTAATAACCAAAACATTTGAATGTGAAAAAAACTGGTTTAACAGGAAGCTATTAGATTAATGCCTCAAGGCTATGCAAAACCATCACTCCCTTTCACTATAACAATGAGTAACAATAATAATAATAATAATAATAATAATAATAATAATAATAATATGATGCACAAGCTTCCATACGAGGCCGCTATCAAAAACTAGTTTTATTTTCATAATGTATCAGGAAATAACAAAAAAAAACTTTACTGCTTTAATTATTCCTTTTTTCCAGACAGCAGCATCTCACACCATTTTGTAAAACTGTCATGATGCCAGACATTTCATTTTAAATGTCAACACACACTATTCTTACGCTCTTAATAATAACTTGTCATTTCTTAATATCCCCTATTTGAGCATTTCCATGGAAACATCTCAGCCAAAAGTGTGTACACTTCACCAATATGTGCTTGATTAACATCCCACTGGTAGCACGATGGTGTAGTGGTTAGAGCTTTATTCCCACCTTGGGTCTGTTTTCATGTTCTCCTCGTGCTCTTTGGGTTTCCTCTGGGTATTCTGGTTTCCTCTCACAGTCCAAAGACATGGAGCTTACACTATCTGGCGTTCCCAAATTGCTCATAGTGTGTGAATGGATGTTTGAATGTTGAGGTCCTACCACAGTTAATAAATACGATGGATGGATGGATGGATGGATGGATGGATGGATGGATGGATGGATGGATGGATGGAACGCCCATTCCTGATTTATTTCCCCATCGTTGATTGACCTCCACTCCTCTGGGAAGACACTGGTTTTTGGAGTGGGGCTGTGGGCAGTGGTCTTGATTTCCAAACAAGAGCCATGGAAGTTCTTCAACTTCAACCTGGGCACATTGTGTTTTCACTGAGCTTGCTTTGTGCACGGGAGCATTGTCATCCTGAAACAGGTTTGGACCTTTTAGTTCCTGGAAAGGGAAGTTTATTGCTACAGTATATAAAGAGATTCTACGCAAGGGTGTGATTCCTATTTTCATGTCAAAATTTGCAGAACTACGTACAAACCACTTACATGTGGTTGTGATGGTCAGGTGTCCATCACAATCATTATACCTTATGCATATCATTGTGCATAATCCATGTACAGAGCCAAAGAAATGCAGTATAATATTCATATGCTGTATATAATGAATCAGGATATGGAGAGCTGCAGGTGGCAGAGCTGAAGATGCCACCATTTGCTTTGGGAATGACAAGAATTGACAGGATTAGAAATGAGTATATTAAAAGGGACACTGCAGGTAGGACGGTTAAGATGGTTTGGACATGTGGAGAAGATGGACGAGGAGTATATAGAGGACAGAATGTTAGAAATGAAGCTGCCAGGCAGGAGGAGAACGGGAAGGTCCAAGAGGAGGTTTTTGGATGTGGTGAGGGAGAACGTGCAGGAGGTTGGGGCGACAAGGACAGATGTGGTAGACAGAGTTAGATGGAGACAAATGGTCCAAAAGAAGAAGAAGTCGCGCTCAGAGGATAAGGCACTGAGTTAGTGATCAGTGCTGGAGGTTCAAGCCCCAGATCCACCAGGTTGGCTTTTGTGCGAACCCTGTCTTCTCCAGATGATGATGTGATGTGACGAACACCACAACCTGGTGTTTCCAATCCCTCGTATATACAGTGAACGTTTTACTAAAGGTATGTCGTTATGGGAATGACTGGGATGATTTAACCCAGATCTTTGGAGTTCAAGAGGTAGAAAATTAAATATGAAGTGCTTCTAGTGGAGGGAAATATGTCTTCTACTACTGCTACTACTACAACACGCCTCCTCCTACTCCTCCTCCTCCTCCTCCTTCTCCGACTCCTCACGTCAATACTTTCCCAATATGCTCCAGATGGAAACCAGCTGCTCAGCTTCCCTAATGCAACTTTATTAGAACCAAAACGCAACATTCATTTACTCTGTAGCGCAGAGGAACAGGCTGGCATTTTTGTTAAGGATACTTCTGAGGCCAATAGAAATCACATCAGCAATGAAGCAATCACTGTACAATTTTTGGAAGCCATCTACAAAGCAGCCACTCTCGGCTTGTAATACGTGTATGGAATAAATATCCAGACTGAGGGGAACCATATGTTCATCTGAAAGACTTCCACTGCTTCAATCATCTTTTCTTTCGCTCATTTCTCCCCAGAGTCGAGTTAATGCTCACCGAATTCTCTGGTTTTATACTCGTTCCTCATATTTTTCTTTTTTTTCTTCTTCTTCTTCTTCTTCTTCGTTCGACATCAAAATGAGAACATGTGTCAAAACTTATTACGGCACAATCGAGCTCAAAGCTTCATTTAGCCGTACAAATAAAGAGAAGAGACGGGAAAGGAATAAGCACTTTGCCGACTTTGCAGGAACCGAAGGTTTGTATTACAACTGAAAACATGTGGATGATGGCTATGAAAACAATTTCATGGTCGGTGAACTGGAAGACAGTGCAAACACGTGTGTGTGAAAGGTCCCCATCTTCCTCCTTGTGTCTGATTCGGTATTATCTCACACGAGCTCGAGTCAAATGATTAATTGCTCGCGTTCGTTCTGTCGAGCACAACCTACAGTACAGTACGAGATTCCAGGCTCGGGAAAATGAGCGTCCTTGGATCGTACGTGTACACAAACAGTGTTGTTTAGACTCCGATTGAAAGTGTAACAGAAAACATAATCAAAGTGACATGATGTATTTGGGATGTACAAGATGTTTGGCAGTGGAGGTATAAACTGAACAGAATTAAAGGCCAGAATTGCAAACAGCACTATTTAAGGCAGCTTTCATATCGAGAATTTATATCATCAACAAGCAGCACACATTTTATATATACAATGTTTGGTCGTTTTGCAAAAAGGATTGCCATTTTTCATCACGTTTAATAGGGTTGTAGACGCATATTTACAGGTCAGAGTGGAAAAAAAAGGAGCCAAATCAGTTTTGGCCATGAATCAAAAAAACGACTTGTTCGACATTACAAACATTTACACTGCCTCAGACATACGTGCATTAGAAAAAAAATATATTTTACGTTTTTTTTTTTGTTTTTTTTGAGATCTCACAAAACCCTGTGACCCTGAGTTGTAAACGTCTGGATCTTTTGAACTGCAACACGTACAGTAAACACAATTTAAGTCCCGCCTTCATCCTGTAGGTTTCTAACCAATCATATAATTTAGTTATATAGTATTAGTTATAACACAGAGGGTGGGATTTCTTAACCTCACACAATCTGGGGATCAGTTTTTCATTTTATTATTATTATTATTATCATCATTATTATTATTATTATTTAACTAATCCTAATAATTGTTCAGAAAATCACATGATGGGGAAAAAAAATCTTTTTGATACAATCCGTGTATCGCCACACTGACGATCCAAAATCAAGTAATCAATAAAATCAATTTAATGTAAATATTGTTGTGTATATACTGTATGTTTGCATTTGAGATGGTAAAATGTTGCACTTCCTTTATCATCCTATAGGTGTCGCTCTAATCTATACACACATTGGCATGCAGAACCAAATCCTGTGTGGTTGAGGTGAATTATTTAATAAGTCCTTTTAGAATTGTAACAAAATCTTAAAAAAAAAACCTAAGATCATATCTGCTCCTACATATCGCGAGAATATCGTATGGGACGATCCCTGGTGATTCCCGTCTCTAACGATTATACACAAATGTGCTTTAGACCGACACTGAGATTGGAAGCTGAACTTAAGTCCCGCCGTTATACTCTGGGCTCATAGACAAAAACGAATTGGTGCAACCAAAATAATTGTAAAACTATTTAGTAATTTAAATTAAAATGTACAAGACTCTTTTTTTACGCTGACGCGGATATACTCGACCCATCTCGACAAAAAAAAGTTGGTTTATTTGGCTCGTATTTCCTTTGATATATTTTTTCTCCCGGCTATATTGCATTTTTTTTTCTTCCTTTATCACTCAGCTAAAGCTAAACTAAAGCTCTAAAACTAATATTGAGGAAGATGAAACAGTGAATTAGCTAGGTTATTAGCTACTGGAACGCAGAAGCGGTAACGGTGTTGTCATGGTTACATTGTGTGCGTCTCATGAACCCCCCAACCCTCCCCCCCCTTGCCCCCAAACTCTTGGACCAGAATTCCATAGGAAAAAAAAAAAGGGGGGGCCTTGTGTGAAAATGTGAAGACAGCTAAACGCTGGACGCGGAGCTGCGAATGTGATGATAATGATGGTAATGATGATGTGCGGCTGTAATCTACACATGGAAATGAACCAAATCATTTCAAGGATGAAATTCTGACTAGTGAAAAATGAGGAGTGTGAGAACGAGCGAGTGAAAGAATTACCATTTAAAATAAATGATATTACATTCCTATTACATTCCCGGAGAAAACAAAAGGCTCTTTATACTTATCAGTCTATTGCACTGGTATAACGGATGTCGTTAAATCTCCGGAGAAGGACTGATGGCGCTGTCCCCATTTGTATTCGTTTTTTTTCGGGAGATAATTAAAATGTATTTGGAACCGATTCGGATATTAACCCGCCACCTTGTGTTAGTAGATGACTTTTTTTGTGGGGTTGTGACTGGAAGGACATTTTTAAATCAGTTTTATTTTTTTTACTTTCCATACCGTGCAGCTGTGATCGAGCACATCCTGGTTGTGTGTGTGTGTGGGGGGGGGAATCCTACAGAATGGCAGGATGAGAAAAGATAAACAGGGTTGAGAAGGACAAAATAAAAAAGCTTGAGCCGATCAACACTCGAGCCTGTGATCACTTTTCACTTTTGTCGGCGAGGGACAACGAGAAGATGTTACTTCCCTCGGTCGTTTCAGCGCGCTCTGTTTGCACATTCAAATGAGTCTTTTATTTACTTTCGCTCTCTAAACTCTTCGCTCGCTAGTATTTGAACACCTGCTGTTTTTGTCAGGGCCGCGCCGGGCGCCCGAAAGCCGCAAAGCATTGTGGGACGACAGAACACAAGCAGCGCAACAATGAGCGGTCGGACAAAAGACTAATGGAATAATCAGTTCAGTATGATTTCACCCCATCATCTGCCGCATGCTATCAGACGACTCATTCTTTGCGACGGTAATGAGGGCAGAGGTTCGCTTTTCTCCCATCTTCTCTTTCTTTCCACACTTTTCCAAATGTCAAAACAAGCGAAAAACAGATGCCTGGGTGAAATTAAGAGGCTATAAACAATAGATTAGTAGATAAAGGGTGAGTAAGCGGAAAACAAAATAATAATAATAATAATAATAATAATAATAATAATAATAATAACGCAACATTCCTGGTTGGAAAAAAAAAGAAAGAAAGAAAGAAAAAAAGTTTTCTGTTCAGATGTTACACTGAGCTACTTTAATGCTGCATTAATAGTTTAAAGCTTTTAGATTTATGTCGGTCTTTTACTGCACATTCAATTTTCTCTTATTTCAGCACAAGCTACAAATTGAATTACCTTCTTTCTTGTTGTTTTTAATCAATACTATGAAATGTACAGCGACGGCAGACAGAAATGAAGAAAGAAAAAAAAAAGCGAGTGTGTTAAGAAACACGTCGCACCCTGTTTACTATATGACATTTAGAAACACAGTCATTACAGTATCATTACATATTAATATAAAAAAAAACCTCATATAGACAACAGACAGATCAAATCTCACTCACACTGGAACTCATTAAATATAAATACATGACACCCCCCCCACACACACACACACACACACACACACACCACCACCACCACCACCACCTCACCCACCACCACCTCACCCACCCCAACCCGGAGCATCTATTATAGGAACAAAACATATTTCTTTGTTTGTGTTTTTGGCATGGTTCCCTCTTCCTCATTTTCTCATAAATTATTCTGTACTGTTTAACCCCAGGCTCAAATAACGTACTGTACCTGCACCTTAGCATGTAACTGTGCAAGCGGCTTTTCTTTTTATTGATGTATTTTGCCATATAACCAAAATACAAGCAAAAGCAAGATTATATTCATATTATATACCACTCCTAATAAAAGAAGAAATCCTTCTAACATTTACTGTACATTGTGCATTTTTGTGGCTTCTTTCTACACACTCACACGAAGATGGCACTCACTCACTCACTTATCTTTTATACCGCTTTATCCTGTATACAGAGTCGCGCGGGGAGAGTAGGAGACTTAGGGCATGAGTGCCAAGCCATTGCAGGGCTCACACACATACACACACACACACACTCATTCACACACTATGGGCAATTTGATTTGGGAGCCTAATATGTTTTTGGACTGTGGAA
>QMIH01000322.1:142901-186921 GCA_003987875.1 Clarias batrachus
TGTACAATGCTATGGGAAAACTCAGGTTTATGGGATACTATTTTATACCAAACTGAAATGATCTATTTAAATGATTTCCTGGCTTCGCAAATCCGAGGCAGATTATTTGCATGCGAATCAGCCGTTTCCTTTTCCGCCTTTCCAAACAAGACTAAACCTTGTTGTAAATGTAATACATGAAGCTGAATACTTATTAGCTTTAATGTTAATCTACGGTACACTCATTTAAAAACTGAGCATTCATAGTGCTATGAAAAGATAGTTAGGTGAAGATTTATTTTAGCTGGCAAGTTTGTCATACTCGCCATGTTAGCACAAGTTTGTTGGGTGGGGAATGTTAAGAAAGAATTCTGTGAATTTAACATAAACTCAGTATAATCCCCAGAGAAAGTGTGTGTGTGTGTGTGTGTGTGTGTGTGTGTGTGTGTGTGTGTGAGAGAGAGAGAGAGAGAGAGAGAGAGAGAGAGAGAGAGAGTGCTTGCTAATCCAGCATTCTCTCTGTTGATATCATTCCCTAATGTGACCACAAGGGGCAGAGAAATGAAATGTAAGCTGCACAGGGCTGATTATCATTTCATAAACTCACTTTGGTAATGTAGACCTCCTCTATGAGGCTATAATAGACTTCGGCAAATAATAGACAATGGATTTCTCAGCATTTACAACTAGGGATCCCTTTTCAGTGTCAAAGAACATTTCCATGTGCCTTGTTATGAGTGTAGCATGAACTTATCTTATGAATATGAACCAAATGTTTAAATGTTAAGCATATAAATCCTGATTAGTGCTTAGTAATTAAACCAGGAATATTATGTCTAAGACTTATGTTGTTTTTTAGGATTGTAAACTTTAAATTAGAAATCTAAAACTTTCTGTAAGAATTAGATCATCAGCAGGACTTTTATCAAAAACCTGATTTAATAAGTGAGATAGTTGTGGATATGTTTAAATTATATATATAATCAAGTGACTGTTACTATTGGACGACTGATCGGAAGGTCCCAGGTTCAAACCCCACAACCATCAAGTTGCTGCTGTTGGGCCCTTAAGCAAGGCCCTTAACCCTCAACTGTTCAACTGATGTATAATGATATAAAATGTCTGTCACTCTGGATGGGAGTGTTTTATTCAATTTCATCCAATGCAATGTGCCAAATAACTGTTTTCATACACGTTTATTTAAAATATGTTTTATATATATATATATAAAATTTATTTTTTTTTTTTTCCTTATGCATTGTCCCGTTTCTCCTAGAGGTTATTACATCAGATCATTTGATCCACAAGATCTGGCACAGGTTTTATACTGATGCCCTTCTGGTTCCTATCCAGGCTTGATCCCAACACTACATGCAGTGACTGGGTTGTATGGATAAAGGTCCCAAACAGTGTTCACCTGGCAGTGACATGGCTTGAACCCCTGGCCCTTTTCCTATCTGTTCTACGACGGGCTATAGCTAGTGCTTTAAATCTAACTGTGAATCAGACACTAAGACTGGAGACTCCTACCATAATTGTTAAATGTTAAAATTATAAACAAACATTTACCATAAATAAATGACTAGTTTTTGTATATATATATATACACTGTATATATATATTGCTTCATAACATCTGTGTAAATAAAAGAAAGATTTTATCTGTACATTAGTCAGACCTCGCTCATTCAATGATATCTTTACATTTCATACATTGGAGGACCTGAAACCAGTCTCAGAAAAAAAATTCTGTCTGTATGTCTGTATATCTGTCCAGCTGATTTTAAGTTGATGCATTTAACGAAACTTTGCACGTCCTTCTGTATTTCGGTATAGTTTACCGTAAATATGCAGAGTATGTGGAACACACAGAAATGACCGTAATGCCCCTAAAAAACGCCCAAATCCTCACGAAAAACGAACAAACGCACAACACAGCATGGCTTACTACAAAAAAAAAATATGTAACTTTTGAAAACCGAATCTTCAAAAGGTGTATGGACAGATCTTTGTATGTTAATTGTTCCTGGGGGAAGTTAATAACCAGTTTGTCTTTCACGTTCTGAAACCGTAGTGCTTATAAAAAGGTCAAATGTGAAGCGCCACTATGAGATAAAACATGGGTCGTTAGAGCGAACATATCCTCAGCAGTTGAAGATGAGATCATGTAAAATACCCGAACTGATGGTATTATGCATTTTGAGTGAAAAGTAATGTGTTGAGTAAAAGTGATGTTATATGTACTTTAAACAGATCGTGTATTTGGCTGATGACGAAAGAAGTACAACTTAGCATAAACAAGTCATAAGATACTCAACCTTACAAAATGTGATTTCTTTGTATTACTAAGTTAGATACAGAGTTCTGCTGTCCAGAAAGACACACAGACATGCATGTGGGCTTCAACCAGAAATAATAATAATAATAATAATAATAATAATAATAATAATAATAATAATAATAATAATAATAATAACACTGATTACCTTAAACCTATTTTTAGCTTTAACCTTTTAACTATTTCTAAAACTACTTTTCCCGTCAATGACCGGAGCTACTGCTAGTAACATATGAAAAATATAAATCCTGCCTTAAGTACTATTGTTGGAGCTGCTGTTGTAGACCGATCAGAATGGTCGGTGTTATTAAACAGATTAAAATGCAGAGAATTTATTAGCATTTGCTCTAAAGCACAGTAAATGTTTTAACATGCCAAAAGCTGGACGGTGAAAAACGCCTGATGAAATTAAACATGACATTGCAGGCTCTTGGATGAGTATGTACTGTTCTTGAACATATTTGCCTTGAAATGTTTACTAGCCAAAGAAATCAAGTCCTCTGCCAATTCACAACGCAACCTGTGCCTCTAATATAATATTTACAATGAGACTCCCAGTTGTTCTAAAGCCTGTATGCAAATCCTTAGGATTCTGTGTTGAGGGACTGAAACTCAGACGTTACAGCAGTAAAGCACTGATGAGTCATGACATCTGGAAAGGATTACTGTATGTTTGAAGAAAGCCAACGGACACCTATAACTCACGCCACCTCTTCCCAACTGTGAAACCTGGATCATTATTGGTGTTAACAGCATCACTGCAAATTCAGATTTTTTTTGTACTAAATGATACATGAAGTGAGGCGATATGATTTACTCCAAAGCACTGCTGAATTAAACTGATTAGGTAGAAGGTTCATGTTCTTAATTCAGCTGCAAATCGCAGTGATACACGATATATTTCTACTGTTTATTCAGGTTATTTTATTAAGTTAACCAGGAGGTGTTGAAATACATGGAATATTCCATCCCATTTCACACAGAAACACCTTAAGGTTTTTTTTTAATACCAAGTTTTACATGTGCTGTGTGTTCCTATGGTGCTCATATTGAATGTTTTGAACTTTGTTAAAAGTTTTATATATCTATATCTCTATATATATTTATTTATTGTACATGTATACAGACATACAGTACATGCATACATACACAGAGTCAGCCAAAAAATGTATACACACTTTAGGAAAAGAAAAACTTTTATAAATATTGTAATATTAAATGTATAGCTATACATAATAATATGAATTATTATTATTATTATTATTATTATTATTATTATTAATAATAATAATAAATACATCATACTATTTTTGTATACATATATATTAGTTTAGATATAAGTTTTCGGGTTAAAGACTGTACTTTTAAACTTAAACTTGCAATGTGAACAGGAAACAACACATTGCTAAAGTCTTATTCTTATTTAACAGCCACTAATGTACAACCTTTTGACCTTTATAAAAGAAGACTTTGACTAGTGTCAGAACTTTGACATAAACTATTTTGGAAGGAAAACACTAATCCTAAAGTCACACCCAGTTCCCACTTTGACAAGAGTTTTATGACTTGCCATGGCTTTGACCTTTGACCTTTAGTGTAGCAACGAAGCTCCACTGCAGAGCTCAATACATAGAAATACATGAATAAATGATGGGGAAATGTCTGTTTGGCAGTAAATTAAATAATACTTTACTTTACACCACTTTTCCGACAAAAATCATAATCTATCCAGGTTTATCTACAGAAACAAGTATGACAGTCAGAGATGCTAGAAGTGCTTTGGCAGATTCGCTAAAAAAAAAAAAACAGCAGATTTTCTTATAAAAGTGCCCAGGAGACTGTAACCTTGACAAAGACAAACTTTTTTGGGGGGCGGGGGGGGGGGGGGGGGTTAAGGGCCCCTGTCACTCAGGAGCCACTAGTCCGTACTTAACTCCTCACCCCTACCTGAGACCACTGATCCATATTTAAACATCAAGCAGTTGTTACAATATGGACTATGATACGTTTAATACTGTTTATTGTTTACAGTAATGGGTTTAACACAATATACAATAAACAAACTATACAAATATTTGTTTTATACCATTTCTTTGCATTTAGCAGGGGCAGGTTGATGGTTAAGGCAATGCATTACAGTTTGAAAGGTCCCAGCTTCCAACCCCAGCACCACCAAGTCGTTGATGCTGTTGAAGTCTCTGATGTACAAACAGATGAAATTTGAGTGGCTTTGGATCAGGGTGTCTGCCAAATGCCAAACATGCAAACACAGTTTCTGGCTGATTACTGGTGACTACGGGAGTCTATGAATGACATTATAACAAGGATCACATTGTTTGGTGAAACGTTCTATAACATTAATCAAAACCATAAACAGCTAAAAAGTTTTATTTAATAAACAAAACATAAATTTTGTTGATGTTAATTAAAACTAAATCATTGGTGCATTCCCCAAGTGTTTCATCCGTTTCCTGTTGTACAAATGCATTAAACATAATGCTCTTTTAAAAACTCTATGCACGTTTATGAAAACTAGCTTTAGTAAATTGCCAGGATGGAACTGAAATCTGTAAACATAAACAAATTGAAACTGATAAACCACATTAGGTTGATTTAATTACAGTATATAAGACACTGCGTGTCTATTGAGAAATCATATACCGAGACAAAAATTACCTCTGATACGGTTTATGAACTGATTTTTATGAAATGTTTCGCTTCATTACCGGTGTGTGTGTGTGTTTGTGTGTGAATGCACGGGTCAACGTGTCTGCACTGGTATTCCTTCCAGGACAGGCTCGGTATTGTTCAATGTTCTCATTTAGACAAATAAAAACAGTGTTGTAGGAACATTTCCAAAAAAAGAAAAAAAGAAAAAAAACAGTATGAAAATGAAAATCCAAACTTACAGAAACTTATCAGATCGAACGCTCGTTGAACCGAATGTTCCTAAAACCGTACGTTCTGTTAACTGGGTGAACTGCTCAGATGTCCCGTGACACTAATATTATACAGACTCGTTCGGTTCGATACCCCTGGCCTGGTCCTGTTTCCTCTCCCACTTCATCCAAAGTCAAGAGTGAGTGAATGATTTAGGCCGTGATTTCGTGCAGCCAGTCTGAGCGCGCCAAGGTTTAATTAAATAGCGCAGGATCGTATTCAATCTCACAAATGAGAGCAAATCCCTAATAGCATTCTAATAACTGGAGGATATATCCTCCCCTTTGGGCTCTACATGCCATATTACATCTATGCCATTTGTAGTGGTGCCAATTTCATCTTAATATATTCCCTGCATAGCCTTCATACTTAAAGGCATAAAAAAAAAAATAAAAACCTCAATTGCTGTTTTGTAATTGAGACGGTTCAAGGGGGCAACAGCCGGGTACAGGTTATGTATTATGCATATTATAAGGATTGCTATGCATTACTGTTACTTTCAAATGTGGAAGATCTATGGGATAAATGAATTCCAGTCATAAAAAAAACCCAACAACAACACCAACAAGGCATGCTGGGAAATCTGTTATAATTCATATTTCATTCCAGTGCTATCTCTTTGTAGAGTAAATATCACAGGGTGGAGCTGAAAATGTAATTGTAGTTCTTATCTTTGTGTCAAAATGTGTATCCGTATGAAGCAATACACCTTGT
Organism: Clarias batrachus; assembly: GCA_003987875.1. Lineage (NCBI taxonomy): Eukaryota > Metazoa > Chordata > Actinopteri > Siluriformes > Clariidae > Clarias > Clarias batrachus. The sequence continues at coordinate 148,872 of QMIH01000322.1, forward strand.
ACACTAATACACTCTGGTCTCTTACACACACACACACACACACACAAAAGAAATGATCCTCCAGCTCTAAATAAGCCATATGGTGTTATTGAATCGGATATGTTCGGTTATGAATACCCAGTTGCTGCTACACGAATTAGCACCTTTGATTCACTGTTGTTATTTATTTCCGTATGTAATGTTGTTTGGCTGCACAGCGAAGACTGGAGAGGGAGAGAGAGTGGGATGGGGGGGGGGGCACTGAATTAATTTCCTCTCCAAGGGTTTGGTGTCAGTGTTGGAGCAGGAATGAATTATGCCGCACACACACAATGTGTCATTTCCTCTCTGCCGGGCCGCATTGTCACCATTTGGTAACCTGAAAACAAATTATCATCCGCTGGCACGAGTTCAGATTCAATTATAGCAGCCCGCAGTAATTATGTGGAGGAATAAAGGAATAATAAATGCAAAATAATTTATTAACCTAATAATCTTTATTTATGCACCCCTTGTATTACGTGATCTCTCCATTGCGGTGGGAAATTAGACCGCGCGGCTGACGATGCACGGAGCACTTCGGTCCGAAAAAGCTCTTTGGAACACCAGACACAAATCAAGGAGGAGTTGAGATCTAGTTAGAACAGCTGCGATTGCATTGTTTGGGGCCAAAATGGTGTAAATTATAAAAACAACAATAAAAAAAGAAAAGTCACATTATTGTAAAAAAAAATGAAAACATATACAGTACAGTCAATTGTGCAAAGAAATAAACAGCCAAACTGTATATGCCAAGTGTGTGTGTGTGTGTGTGTTAAACACCCAATATCATCACTGCCAGGTCTTTTGATTAAAATTTTGATTGATTAAAAAAAAAAAAATCATAATCATTGTGTTAAGCAGCCAGTAAACAGAGCTTGTGATGGCTTTAACGAGGCTGTGACATAATCAGATATCTATTATTCATTCACTTAATTATTTATTCATTATTTGTCTTCAGTATGTGCTTTATCCTGGCCAAGAAAGCAACAGATCTAGAAAGTGTTCCAGGATCTCACCCTGGAAGGTACACACCACACTGTCTTTCTTTTATTTTTATTTTTTTAAATGTTCGGATGCTCTAAGACACACAAATACAGGCAAGTACTACAAGCCCAGGATCATGGCACGATCCAGCCAGTATGTATTATATTAACACAATTCCATATGATAGTAGAGTCGCTCTGCTTCCAATAGGTTAGACGTGTCCAGGTGTCAGTGTCCTTTTGTTCCATTTCGAAAGAAAATACAGCATCGTGTTTCCAATTTGAGCGTGACATGAACAACTGTATAGAAAAATCATATAGTACTGGATTTCAGGAAATAAAACACCCCTCACACCTTCCCCTCCCCACAACCTGACCTCCATTTCAAGGTTGATTTCAGACATATTGGAAACCCTGGGGTTAGTTCTGATATTTAAAAGATGCCGTTATTGTAGTCGTGCGAAAATGACAAATCAGGAAAATATGAAGTGGTAAGAAACCATTTCCAACCAATCATATACACCAACTTGGCAAATATCCACTCAGCCTTTCTTTCAATGATAATAATAATAATAATAATAATAATAATAATAATAATAATAATAATAATAATAATAATAATAAATTGTTTATTTATTTTCATAATTATTATTATTCATAATGGAAGCATGCTGGCTTCACTGTCGATTTGCACCTCCAGGGTCTGGGTTCGATTCCCGCCTCTGGGTCTGTGCATCGAGTTTGCATGTTCTTCTCGTGCATGGTGGGTTTCCTCCAGGTACTTCGGTTTCCTCCCATGAAGACATGCAGATTAGCGTTCCCAAATTGCCTGTAGTGTGTGAATGCACATGTGGATGTGTGTCTGATGTGCACAGTGTCAGCATCCCTGGAGCAGATAGAATTAAGGGCCAACCTCCAGGGCTCAACAGTGCTAACTTGCTGGTGCTGAGGCTCAAACTCCTGACATTCCGATCAGTAACCCAGTAATCTAATGCATTAACCCATACAGCCACCGTTGCCCATGCCTGCCGTAAATAAACTAAGCACCAGAACACTGTAATATAAACTTGATTTGGTCTTCTACAACATGGCATGGAGACAGCACGTTGGTGTAGCGGTTAGCACTGTCGCCTTGCACCTCCAGGGTCCGGGTTCGATTCCCATCTCTGTGTGTATGGAGTTTGCATGTTCTCCCCATGCTTGATGGGTTTCCTTCAGGTGCTCCGGTTTCCTCCCAAAGACCTGCAGATTAGGCTAATTGGCTTCCCAAATTGCCCATAGTGTGTATACTGTATAGGTGTGTGTGGCACCCTGTCGAGGGTGTACCTCATCTCATGGGATAGGCTCCAGGCCCCCCCACAAACCTGAATACTGGATAAAGCGGTATACTGTAGGTGATGAGTGACCTGCCATGGTCATAACACATGCCTGAAAAGATCATTATGGGAACTCCATTGACTCCATCAGATCTTTCCCGTCTGCAACGTTCTTAATATGTGGTATGCTAAAAAAAAAATCACTACGATGGTCTTTGCTGTTGTTCCTACATCCTTATTAAGTTCGTCTCACTTCCCGCATGTTCACCAGACCAAAAACCATGGCAGCCCAACGTCAAGGGAGACAAAACTATGTGAGTTCTTGACAAGTTGTACAAGTTCTTACCATATTAAACCAATTTTCTATTACATAAAATAAATACCTCCTTGCAGATGCTGCAGACATGGAGAGAAACGTTAATTTTTGTAGTGCTGATTTGATTATTGACTCTGAAAGGTTGTACTGTAGTTTTTTTTTTTTTTTTTTCAAAATGAGCAATACAGAAAAGGCAAGGCAGACTTCAATCAAACAAGGGCAAATTTACTCTGTTCCACAGGACTATTTTTCGAGCAAATAACAATGTTTTTGTAGAGTCAAACCATTACAGCCAGGAAGTGTGTGATTTTCTCTCTGTGAAAAGAGAGAATGTCTGAAGTGTAAATTCACCAGCTTTGCATTTTATGTTGCAGTCTTGGGAGCTGTTGCCTTTATGATGGCATTCAGTAATGATGAGAGAATAAAGATTAAACCTCTGTGTGCACTCCCAGCTCTCTCGCTCTTAAGATTACATTGCTGAATCATATAACAACATTGCATTAAGACTACACTTTCCTCTCCGAATGCACCATATATTTATTCACAGCATTCACACCAAAGCCTATGAATTATTCATTGTTTTTTTTTTTTCGTGGTTGTTCTTGAATAGACGGATATTGAACATTCATATTTGTACCAGGGTTTGCCTAAAACACATGTAACATAGCAGTTAAATGTCATTGTCCCTCTTGACCAGGTGGTTGGATTTCTCATACATATACAGTACATTTTACATATCATCATCATCATCATCATCATCATCATCATCATCATCATCAATGCTTTATCCTGTACATAGGAGCCTATCCCAGGAGACTTAAGGCACGAGACAGGGTACCCTTGACGGGGTGCCAATCCATCGCATGGCACACACTCATTTACACACACTCATTTACACTCTACGGGCACCAACTGGAATAATCTCCATGTCTTTGGAGTGTGGGTGGAAACCGCAGTACCCGGAGGAAACCCACCAAGCACGGGGAGAACATGCACACAGAGAGATATTGTAACTGTAGCTACCATGACAAAGGCTGATGTTTCCCGTCAGCTGTGGTCAGGACCTACCAAAAGTTCTCCAAGGAAGGAAAACCAGTGAACCAGTGACAGAGTCATGGTTGGCCAAGGTTCACTGATATGTGCGGGAGTGAAGGTTGGCCAGTGTCGTCCAATCCAACAGAAGAACCTCTGTAGCTCAAATTGTTGAAAAGGTGAATGCTGGTTCCCATAGAAAGGTTTCAAAACTGCTGTTTGGTCCAAGCCCAATCAAAAATGTCCAATCTGGTATTGTGTTTATATACAGTACAGTACATACAGTCATCTTCAAAAGTTAATACTTTTTTTTAAATAATAATAATAATAAAAATGAGTAGGTCTCAATATTAGACAAATACATCCTTAGACGAACAACATCTAACTTTTTTCACTGTGCCAATATTTATTTAACAAACAATTTAAAAACCATGCTGGCAATACTTCCACAGAATTTAAGAGGGTAAGTTGAAGCCAGGTGCTGCTAATCATCATCCCTTGATTAATTGATCATCAGCAGGTGTGCAGACTGTTATAAAAGCAGAAGTTTTGGCAGTTTGCTGTTTTAGAGGATTCAGTTGTTCAACACAATGCCCAGAGATAAAGACATCAGCAATGGTCTTAGACAGGCAATTGTTGCTGCACATCGATCTGAAAAGGGTTAAAAAAACAAAACAAAAAAAAAAACAAACATTTCCAACAAGTTGAAGTTTAACATTGTGCTGTTCACACAAAGTTGTGAGCATGATATTGTTCAAAATGTCCTGGTATACTGAAGCATTAAGAGTTCTTTCACTGGAGGTGAAGAGAAAACAACCCCACACCGGTTCCAACATGACAGCGCACCAGTGCACAAAGCAAAGTCCATAAAGACATGATGGGCGAGTTTGGTGTGGAAGAACTTGACTGACCTGTGCCTTGAGTCCTGACCTCAACTTGATAGAACAACTAGAGTGGACAGTGTGAGCTAGGACTTCTTGTCCAACATCAGTGTTTGACCTCACGCTTCTGGAAGAACTCCTAAACCTTGTGGAAAGCCTTCTCAGAAGAGTTGAACCTGTTATAGCTGCAAAAGGGGGTGGGGCAAGCGTAATAAACCAAATGGATTAATAATTCAAATGCTACTCAAGTTCATATGCATAAGGCAATATACTGTAGTGCATATACATAAAAATGTGTGTATGTATATGTGTGTATATACAAATACACTGTAGATAAGGCCTCGTTTGTTCGGTTGATTAGTAATTATCAAGCTTCAACCAGGAAAAACATGCATTTATGAGCCGCCAGTTCTGCAACAGCACTCAAAAGGCAGCATCAGTCTGCGGAGTAATTAGTGTGGTGCTTTGATGAATTTGTGCACTACTACATTATATTATTCTCAATTAAAACCTGTCTTCCACGGCATTAGTCATTTTAATGCTCCTCATTCATACTAATTAGCAAGTGCCTCTGTTGCCTCCGAGCTGAAGAGGACATTTCAGTATCCCATTAACTGATGCAGAGATATCACCGTGATTGACATCCTGTGAAACGTGGTAAGTAATTACATTATATGGCTCAGTGTGTTCCTTATTCTCAATGTAATGGCATATTTCATGATTGCATGTCCATCGCTGTCACAATTTTTTCTTCCTTTCTTTAGTCCACACAGATAAAGAGACACCTGTAGCCTAAAATCAGTTTGGATTTTAGAAACAATAAAGTCTGGAAACTCGACACGTCCAAAAAAAAAAACAAGACCTCAGTTCGAACAATCACGGCGGACTATCTATTCTTCTTCTTCAGCTTTGTTTTGTATTAACAAATGCTAAACCATTAATCACCTGCCTCAAGTTAACCACCAGCTAATTTTCATACAAGTTCAAATTTCTTAAGAACTTCTAATTACACAAATGCAAACAGAGAGGCATTCTGTGCTACGCAGTAATTTGCATCCTCAGGGATTTATGGGCAGAAAATATAATGTATGTACCAAACAAGAAATTTGAATGCCATGCAAAGTTCAAGCATTTCATAAATCCAGCCGACAGACATGGACCAGCTCTCAGTCACTCCCTCCCACCACCCCGATCACTTGCCCACCTGTTAACTTGTGCACAACAGAAGACCACTGAAAAATATCATATTCATGTTCAGTATGCATGCGTAGATTACAACACCTTGAAGCAAATTACAAAAATATACTGAAGACACCCCTGGTGGTATGAACTCTTAAACAAGCTTGAACTTTGAATTGTTTATAAGGGAGGATGAATGGGAAACAATCTTCATTAGAACGGATTAAACAATGCAACTTTGTGTTCTGGATGTTTATTTACAACATTCCAAGAGACGGCAAAAAGCGTGATTAGAAGAACGTAGTGTTAAACAAATTCATTAGAAAGCACTTATGAAGCTAATGATTGAAGAATGTGTTTATTCTAGGAGATAAACACATGATTTTGAATTGAGTGTGTTTTTTTCCATATACTTTGCAACTTTTTTTAGCACTTCTGATAAGAACGGGGCATCCATTAAAAATGAATAATAAGCATCTCATTGCTACACGTTGCTTTTCTCTTTTTCTCATTCTCAATTTGTCTTTAAAGGTGCAATCATTTGCATCTAACTGAAAGCTTTTCTTTTCTTCATTATAATGTCTTAGTTTCCATGTACAGTATAGCAATAATTGACACTTGGTTTTGTGCCTTTGTTTGCACCACACCCCATTCACTGAGTGTTACAAATATTTATAATTCCCCCAAGCTCTTTAAACAAAAAGATGAATACCTGTATGAATATCTGTTGAAAATGTGTTGCAGTGAATAGCATAATTAAAAAAAAAAAAACACCTGGTTAATGATAAAACCATCTACTGAACACTTCTTCATATACAACCTGTTCTCCTGGTATTTGCATATGCAAAGGAGACATACAATAAAATTTGCATGTACACAATGTGTGTACGAGGGGCGTTCATGTTAAAACAGAACCTAACCGAAATAAAATTTCCCATGACATTTAAAGAAAACAACAGATAGCTTGATGCAAGCTTGTGGATGAGACACATTTGTTTGTAGGAACTGTACATACACAATCGTTTACCAACACCACTTACATGTAACAGGAACTTGGCTGGGAATTATTGGCACATTCACCCACACAAGCCATTTCCACATGTTTGAGCCATTAAAGGAGTTCCTGGGAGGCCAGCGTTTCAGACATTGAGCAAGCAGTCTAAACATGGCTTGGCCTACTGAAAAAACTTTCTACCTTGATGGAATCAAACACTGCTGAAATACTGGGATAAGTGCATTAGTGTAGCAGGGGATCATCCAGAGAAATGAAATGAGCTTTTACTTTAATAAAGGTGTTCTGTTATTCTGCACAATCAAAAATCCTGATTTGGCTTGGCTTAGGTTGTCTATAGACAAAATATGCAGTAGGGTTATTAATCCCAACTCTGGCATTTATCTATTTCTACCTACATGATTTTCTTTATGAGTTTTATGTTTCCAAGTTTGATTCAATGTGCATTAAAGATTCTTAGATCTGAACCACATGCTTGCTTCTTTGTTTTCTTTGACAGAGACCTTATCAAATCTCCTCTCTCTCTAAATGCACTCAGCTCCAAGGTTTATAAGGGATTTCTCAGACTAATGTACAAATATCTCATTAGAACTGACATGACTAACCTTAAAGGAATACTTTAGTATTTGTTCAATTTTGATCAAAATTACTCCAATAATTACTTTAGAATGTAATGAAACGCCTTCTTTCCCAGTACAGCGAACGCAACAAAAACATTTAAAACTCACAATAAAGGCCATTTGCCTAAGACTAAGACTATTTCAAAATTAAGCCTTAAATCTGTCTAACTTGTGCTTCTAAACATAGAACTAAGCAAAGAAATCACGAATATTGGTTTATATCTGTAACATAACACACACGCACGCACACACACACACACACGCACACGCACACACACACACACACACACACAAGAATTTTTGGTTGTGGCGACATTGCCAACATTACGGACATTCTGTAATGACAACACTGATATTATGTTGTTTTTAAAAGTTTGAACCTCAAAAATATTATTATATTACATTGGAACCTCAAATTGCGAGTAACTCGGTTTACAAGCGTTCCGCAAGACGAGAAATTTTTTAAATAAAATTTGACTTGATAAACGAGCATGTCTTGGTTTACGAGTGCAGAGTTTATTGACACACACACACACTCTCTCTCTCTCTCCTTTACACCCACACTCCCCGGATTCACACAGACACACACACACACACACACACACACACTGCTCTACACAGAAACTCTGCTCTGTCGCGATTCTTTTCAAAGGCAAGGTGCTGTTTTTTACTTTACAGCAGTGATTCCATTAGTCTGCGTTCACGCGAGTGTCATTAGAGAGATTTCTTTTTTTTTCCCGTTAAAACAGTGTTTCCGTTGTGTTTGTTGTGAAACTTAAAAAGCGAGGTGGGGGGAGGGAGGAGGAGTTTTACTGTGTAAGACGAGGCGAGGGAAGGGGCTAATTCCACACACAAATACACGGTGCCTGCGCGCACAAATGGAAACACTTCCGTTCGGATTTATTTTAACTTTTTTTAAAGGTAAAGTGCAGGTTAATTTGTTTTATTTTTTACTTTATATATTGTATTAATTATTTTTCAGACAACAGCAATTTATCAGAATTAAATTGGAACGTGGCAAAAAGTGTTTTAAAAATGTATTCTGTGAAAGTGATGATGTTTTCATGTTGTAAAAACACCATATTACAGATGAGTAATTTGTAAGCCAAGGTGCAGTAACAGTAACATTACACACACTGTGAGAGGCAAGCTGTTGTATCTGTCTTAATCTGTAATCAGAATCCTTAAAGAAACTTAAAGGGCCATGGCGTTTGGCAAATGGATGATAATTCAACATAAATGCTCCAAATAAAGGTTTAAATATCATTGTTGTGTATTTTGCATGTGGGTGTATTTGAGGTTGTGGAACCATTTTGTTTGGGTCATTCATTCTAATTCTTGGGGTTCATGCTGGGTAGGTCCTACAAAGCCTATGGGAAAGCATAAGTAACCAGTAAGTGGAAATTCTTTGCTCCAGTACTAGAAAGTCACATGAAGCTTGTTTTAAGCAGCGCTGCTGAATTCTAAATTGTCAGAAAGTTTTCTATAACTCTCTAACAAGAAGTTCTTGTTAGACACGGACTGTATTAATGTGCTCTCTTGAATATTACAATTTCATATTGTAACAACGTTCCTGAACTTTTAGCTCGAGGGTACTGAATTGCACCAATCCAGAAAGTTCTTGGGTCAATCAACCAAACAATCTTTAGAACACTTGGTGAAGTTGCGTAGTATAAAAACCAGAGCTTTGTTTAATAGTAAAAGTAAGAGGATTTCCATATACGCACACACACACAAAGTGATGAGAACCTACAGAAGTGTGACTAAACAGCCGGGTGTCTATAAGAAAACCGTTTGTTAGTGAGACTCATTAGGAAAACAGCTTCAATTTGCTACTATATAGATTTTGGAGCAATGGAGCAATATCCAGATTGAACCTATACCAGAGTGATGGGCATGTCAGGGTAAGAAGGGAACGCATGAAGTGTCCACTGTACAAGCCTCTGGAGACAGTGTTATGATCTGGGGTTGCTTCAGTCGCTCAGGTCGAGACTCAGCAAAGTTATGAAGTCAGCTGACGACCTGAATGTACTGAATCACCAGGTTATCACATCTATGGGATTTCTCTTCCATAACCATATTCCAGGACTCAGATTGTGGAAGAGTCGGTCTGGGGGCACAAGGAATCATTTTCACACATTACGTTACTGAATTAAATAAATATTTTCACAATACACAATTACAAATGACAAAATGAAAACAATGCAACTTCTTTGTAGGCATTTGTGTGATTTTAATCGAGCGCGTGTGTGTGTGTGTGTGTGTGTGTGTGTGTGTGTGTGTGTGTGTGTGTGTGTGTGTGTGTGTGTGTGTGTGTGTGTGTGTGTTTTCTAAACCTGTTGCCCATCCAAGTCAGAGAAATCCCATCAGATAAGGTGGTAAATTGAGCATATAAGTCGCACAATGTAACCAAAGATCTGAGTGAGCGTATGATGACGATGAGGAAGCAGCAACATGCTGTAAACTCTCCGAAATGGCTGCATGTTTACTTTAGCCTGCTCCGACACTGAGTAAATGTGTGAGGAACATTTGCACATTTAAACATTTTCCGCCATCCGCGGTCCAACTGTGTGGTTAATAAAATAATAAAAGCGTGGACGCTTTGAAAAGCCACTTGTTACCGTCATATCGGTTATTAAATCTCTCTTTCGCAGAGCAGCAAGCTGTGATGTTCGCCTTCATTATGCAGAAATAAGGCTGCTGTCTTGACCCAACATCTTCTCAATGAAATGCCAAGGGAAAATTTATGTGCAAAAATATATGATTTCTACCCAACAGAGCAAACCTCTTATAAATGAGCAAGCACTTGGGTGACTGACATGTTGTTTATTTGTTTGTGATTTGCTCCGCGTAGTTAATTTCATATCCTAATCTGACACGCTATCATTTTATGCCCGGCTGTTTGCTGACACAGAAACAGAACGATGCAAGACACAAAATGTGATGTTTTTGGAATTGGAGAGAGCGCCAAACTAAAATGGTCAGTAGATGTGTTTAACACTGGGCTATATGGAGTACTCTGACTGGGCTATTATCCATCCATCTATGATCTATACTTATCATGCTTAGGGTCACAGGGAGCCTGGAGCCAATCCCACAAGGCACAATCACACGTTTACATTTAGGCATTTGGCAGAAGCTCTTATCCAGAGTGACTTAAAAAAAGTGCTTTGTAGTTTCCATTATTGGATAGATCCTTACACTGGGTTACGAGGTTACTAACTAAGTATGTTTTTTTAATTTTTTATGAGGGATTAGCCCAAGTACTGGGCTAAAAAACAGATATGTTTTAAGTCATTGTTTAAAGATTTCCAGAGTCTGAGTTATATAGACATCTAGAGGAAGTGCATTTCACCACCGAGGTGCCAGAACAGAAGAGAGTCTCGATGCACGTCTTCCTCGATCCCTGAGAGATGGTGGGACCAGCCAAGCAGTGCTGGAAGATCGGAGGGAATATGAGGCGCGGTACGAGGTATGATTACAGCCGAGAGGTAAGTGGGTGTTGGGCCGTTTTTGGCTTTGTACTGTAGGCAAGCATCAGGGTTTTGAAATTGATGCGGGCAGCTACAGGAAGTGGAAAAGTGGGGTAGTGTGGAAGAACTTGGGAAGGATGAAAACGAGACATGCAGCTGCGTTCTGGATGAGCTGCATAGATCGAATAGTGAACAGAGGCAGAACTGCCAGGACTGAGTTGCAGTAGTCCAGTCCTGAAACATGATTGACACACTATTGGCGATTTGGAAACATCAATCAGCCTACACTGCATGTCTTTGGCCTGTGGGAGGAAACCCACCGAGCGCGGAAAGAACATGCAAATGGCACACACAGATCTGAACTTCCGATATTGGAGGGGTGAAGCGACATCACTAAGCCACCATAGCACCCAAGCTATTATTACAGAGATAATACAGAATGTGCAATGCTTTATGAGCTCACAAAAAGCATAAAAGGTTGTATAAAGAAATTAGAATTGTTACAGTATATTACAGAACAGTCCACATCTACACTCATTTTCTTGTTCCAACACATTATTGTTAAGACAGTAACAGCTTATACAAGGACATGGATGATGGATGCTCTACATAAACAGCTAAAAAAAAGACACCTACAGTATAATTGTTTATATAGTGAAGTTTTCTATGAAATGACCATTAATTATCGTTTATGAAAGGAGTCTCCAGTGTCAGTGCTTTATAATCTGCAATTACGTTATATGACAGGGTCAAGAGCTTTTATGGGTTTTCTTTTATATTTTCTGACGTGATCCTTTGGAATAACAAGAACTAGCTTGTTTCATTACCTTTCCAAATGATTAAATGTAACTATAAACAATAAAAGCATGCAGTGTTTTTATTCATTCATTTATTTAAAAAAATATATAGTAATCGAGACTACTGACGTGGTATAGAGGAATAAAGCACTTCAGTACAAGCTGTTGTAGGAAAAGGATTATTTTCCTTTATTTTCACACCCTAATAAAGTGTTTCATTCCTTATACCATGCAGTAACAAATGTACAGAAACTCATGGTTTTTTCAAGCTTTTCCAGTTCCTGTTGTCTTTAAAACGTTCCACCTGAAACTCCCTCTGATAGAGAAACAGTCTTTGTAGGGCTCCATATAAAACATTAAAAAATCTCAAACTTTTACAAAATAAAAATGGACTCCACAGAGGTTCTAAAGAGGGCAATGTGTTCTAGATTTCTGAAACAGTTTTATTTGAAACCCGCCTGTGAGTTCAAACCTTTACTGAACACGGGTTCTTCAGTGATTCTTCAGACGCTTAATGGATTTGAGCTTTCTGAGAGGGTTCTTTTTGGAATCATGATCATCTCAGATAATAAAACCTTCTTGAAAGTACCTCTGCAGTTTTTTTTTCCCTGGTCGTTAAGTGCTCTTATCTTTCTAAAAATGGCCTTCTTTTATAGCAAAACACTCCACTGTAGCTCTTTATGATTCCATGACTTTTCTTACAAGTTCAAGACTCTTGGAAAAACATGGTTCCCCAAAGGGTCTTCGGACAGTTAGAGTTGTTCAGGTTCCTCAAGTGGTTCTGAATGAAACTGTCTCTGAGATGAAAACCGCTTGTTATGGGATTCTACATAGAACATTTCTGGGTACTGTCCCATAAAAGAAGTAAACTGGAATAGCCATTGACATACCAATGCATCCAAGACTTATTTTCTGATATTTTCTATTGACAGTGTTAACATTCTCAGGCTTTCTTTCCTTCGGTTATTCCTGCAGGTTGTTACTCTGGATTTCTATAGAACATGAGAACAGCTCATGCTCTTTGATGTAGAAACAGATGGAAGTGACACGTATGTACTTTGTATTCAATCAGGAAATGGTCTTGTATACCGCATCTGGTGAACAAAGCAGAGAAGATTCTAACACTCATCATGTGCGTTTGTTGTGTCTGTCTTGTTCAACAGGTGATCAGCCAAGTAGAGGTTCAGTCAGCAAATTTTAGGGATACATGGATAGATGGAAGGAAAGAAAGAATCAAATCTTATTGAAAGAAGGAAGGAAGGAAGGAATGATCGTTCTTCCTAAAACTCTAAGAATCCATGTTTCAAAAACCTTTAACTTACCAAAACCTCTAAAATCCCTCTTTTACAAAGAATCATTTTCGTCCCAAGAGTCTAAACTTCAACATTAACCTTTTTTTTTTTAATTTGGTTTCTGAATCCAATTAAATCATTTGATCATTTGATATTCTGTGAATTTTGCACAAGCTGTTGGGTTTTTTGTGTGGAATGTGACTCTATATTTAATCTGTCAGTTTTATCCTTGCTGTTATAGCTAGTAAAATTATTTTGAGCAAAAACATTTTAGTAGCAGCAGCATAATTATAAACATATGGGTACGTTTAACTCCTCCACTTTGCACAAAGAGAAACAAAAAATGATTTTCTTCCAGCTCGGTCCTTTCTTCCAAACTGCGAAGACAGTGAGAGACGAGAGAAAGTGAGAGTGAGAGAGAGAGAGAGAGAGAGACTGATTAGCTTGTGTTGGACGTGGGCCAGGACCCCCATGCGTGTGTCTCTCTCTCTCTCTCTGTCTATCTGTCTTTCCCTCTTATATTTTTCCTCGCACAAATACCCCTGACACTATGCACCCGAATCCACTCCTTTTTCTTTAAACATCTCTTTATATCCTGTCGTTTCGTAGCAGCTGGTATTTGGCCGTTAGAAGTGGTTTGGGTGCTCAAACCTCAGCGACATTCGTGCCCCAATAATAACTACCAGAGATGAACAAATCACGAAATCACAAAGGCTGCAGGGCTTTGGCAGGGGGCCAAAATCTGCCGCCAGCCTCGAGATCTGCAATAATAACCGTCTGTAGATTATTTTTTCTGCAAAAATAGACCCGCCACAAGCCTTCACATATGGGGCCTGTCTGGCAAGCTAGAACCGAACTCCATGTTCATGGATTTGGGGAAGAAAAAAATAAATCTGTTGTCCATTCCTGCAGTTGTCTCGTTCATTCCGCCCCATCTCTCGTTCGGAGACTCTCGTACCGTTGACTGTCCTATTTTAGGGTTTGCGAGTAAGTAGGTATTTCAGTGTTGCTATTTTTGCAAGGCCTGCGCTGCCTGGGTTTTGTACTCTGGTGCAAGACTTCATGTGCAGTCAAGTGAACACACATTGCAGTTAAGCAGACACACATACTTACGCACGTACACACGAGGGAATTTTACGCTCATACTGCAAAGATAAGAATGTAAATAGATGAAGGAGGGGGTGAGGCAGAAGGTGGTCTCTCTCTCTCTGTCTGTCTTTCCTTATAGAAATGTCACACGTTCGGTTTCATACAATTTTCAAATGTAGAAAATTGTATGGTTGTAAGTGTGTTCCTCTTACACGTAGTTATTTCAAAGTTCGTTAATTGCGCAATGTAAGGAGATTTCTAAAGAAGCCAAAAAGTCAAGCTGGACCTGATCCAACTCCTCCACTTAGGCTTAACCCCTGACCCCTGACCCTGTAACTAACCCTATGGGATACAGTACACAAAAAATAAATACACTTATCCAGCCTGAAACACACTAAGTTGGATTTACCTTCCTGACTTTTGGCTTGACTCCGCCCAAATGGGAGGAGCTGGATGTGTATATATGAAGCTTTATTTCAGAAGATTTGGGGTCATATTTTAATTAAATTAAAATTTTTATATGATTATTTTCAGATGATTCATTTTATTTCACTTTTTTATATGTGTAATTTAATTGCACAATTTTTTTTTTCACATGCCAATGTTTGACATGGTTCGTACAGTATAGTGCATTTTTTTAAAATAATAATCTTCAAATAATCACGTTAGCAGCCAAAACATCGTATCGGTGCAATAAAGTGTCTCACTTTGGTGAAAAAGTTTATTTTCAGATACAGTAGAATCATATAACACCATTTTCCATAATACTTAATGCTTCTCATCTCCAGATCCATGCTTTGCTTTTTTGTTAATATACGTAGAGTACATAGACATGGATATTTTTATCAGATAAAAAGAAACACTGGTGGCACAGTGGTTTAGTGGTTAGCACTATCGCCTTGCACCTCCAGAGTTCGGGTTCGCTTCGCGCCTCTGTGTGCATGGAGTTTGCATGTTCTCCCTGTGCTTTAGTGGGTTTCCTCAGCGTACTCTGGTTTCCTCCCACAGTCCAAAGACATGCAGAGTAGGCTAATTGGCATTCCTAAATTGCTGTTTGTTAATGTGTGTGTGCCCTGAGATGTATTGGTGCTCTGTCCAGGGTGTACCTCGCCACATCCCCTAAATTTCCTGGGATAGACATTTGGTAACTACAATTTCATGCCCATTCATGTAATGTTCATAACTTTTTAAAATTCTAATCCTTTAGTGATCTTAATTGTCATTCAGATGAAACTTGGCTAATTTAGATTTCACATGAAAAGACAAACTTAACAGTTTTGCATTTCAGAATATTTTGCATCCTTTTTAAGATTTTGCAACATGAATTTGACATGGTTATGCACACACACACGCACACATGTATATATTCATATACACAGTATGATCACATGATCCACGATTTGTCTGCAAGGGTCTGTCTTGTCTCGTGCACCTGTCAGCCGTGTATGGGATTACACACGATGATAAGAATGCGAGAACGACTACATGGACACTTGTTTCTGTGTCTTCTGACATGCCTGCCACTGTGTCTCCCATCTGTTATCTGTGCAACATCAATCCACTCAGACCAAACCTGTCACAAGTGTCTGATTACACGGAGAGACCGTGAAAGAACGGGTTTAAAACTGAGCTAGAAAATAAAGGCTATTCATCACTAAATGTCAGAGAGAGAAAAAATAATGACTCAGAAAA
The DNA here is from genome assembly GCA_003987875.1 of Clarias batrachus. Classification (NCBI taxonomy): domain Eukaryota; kingdom Metazoa; phylum Chordata; class Actinopteri; order Siluriformes; family Clariidae; genus Clarias; species Clarias batrachus. Next base: position 164,575 of record QMIH01000322.1, read on the forward strand.
TGACTTGATTGCATTTTATTGTATGTAAATGAATAGTTTGCTAAAAACGTATCGTGTGTGTTTGTATGATTGTGTGTACTCAGTGAGAGAACAGCTCTGAGCAAAGAGAGCTGGAGTCTTTAGATAAGAAACAAGGAGAGAGAGAGAGAGAGGCAATATTTCAGGGAAGAAAAAGAGAGCAGGCAATCTGCCTGTAGAGGAGGAAAGCTACAATGCTTTATAATGGAAGAAATTCAATGTGACATGTTGAGAATGAATTGTTCAGTCAACCAGAAATATTCCTTGTTTTAACGGCTTCGGACATTCACTGGTGTGTTCTCTGTTTCTCACCTTCACACACTCACACACTCACTAAACAACTTCTTAATCTAAAAGGAAAATGATGATATTCTTAAAGAAACATTTCTCCATGAAATGTGAAAACTAAATATAATATACACAATATTGTTCTGAAAAACAACAGGTATTCCTGCAGTGGAATGTCAATCACAGAAACTTCAAAGTAAAAATCTTCAGTTCTGAAGACTTGTACAAAAGTGTAGACAATCATCAACCATCAGCCATAACATTAACACACTAATATGAACTACAAATTAATTTAAATTGTGGTGGTGGTGTACGTTGACCTCGCTCCTCCAGGGTCTGGGTTCGATTCCCGCCTTGGGATCAGTGTGCACGGAGTTTGCATGTTCTCCCCATGCTTGGTGGGTTTCCTCCGGTTTCCAAAGACATGCAAATTAGGCTAACTGCCATTCCCAAATTTCCCAGAGCATTTAAAGAAAGAGTGTATGAGTGGGGTGTCTGAATGTATGCCCTGCGATGGATTGTTCTCCTATCCGGAGTATAGAACATGAATTAGGTGGGTAATTAATTAACAGGGGTGGGTAGTAACGAGTTACATTTGCTCCGTTACGTTTACTTGAGGAACTTTTAGAAAAAAAAAAAATCTTTCATGAGTAGTTTTACTGCACCATACTTTTTACTTTTACTCGAGTAGACTTGTGAAGAAGAAACGCTAGTCTTACTCTGCTACACTCGACTCGTTACTTTCTAACCATTTATTCTCCACATTAGCTATTCTTTGTGTTTGCCAGAGAAACGCAGCCGGTGGATCTACCACGTGACAGTGTTTCACCAATCAGCCAAAATAACAATAACAATAACCACATGTGGTCAAACGACCACACAGAAATGCTGCGTAGTGGGGGAAAAAAAAAAAAAAGCTTCTGTCGTGGTGGACAGCAAAGGAAACATGCCACGGTTAGTTTAGCTGTTTTATTTTATGTTGCAGTGTTAACATGTATAATTAGCAAATAAGCTAAAGGCTAAAAAGTATAAGTTTCTTACATTTGTTTAACTGGACCCAGTTGATGGTAAAGTGAGACCTTTTGTACATGTTCTAATGTTATTTTCTGTCTGGAGGGCAACTGAATATACAGGATATCTTACACTGGAAATAGTGGACGTACTACTGGAAATAGTTTACACTGTTCAAACACACACATATATATATATATATATAAATATAATATGTTACCTACAGTAGGCATTTATTCCAAAAGCTTTATGTTGTGAAAAAAGATTAGAAAATTTGTGTTTCTTATTCCTTAATTTGATATTTTGTAACGATATTATTTTAATTCATGTATTTTATTACATTTACATTACTTTATTATTGGGAAATGTCAGAATTTGTACATTATTTCATACTTTTTAGTGGCTGCTAACATAAATTCGAAAAATCAGATACAGATATATATATATATATAATTATTATTATTATTATTATATATACACACACACACACACACACAAACAGGACGTTAATATCACCAACCATTCCCATTTTATTAAGGTGACATGATCATGGGCATGCATCTCTTCCCCACGCAAGCAGGAACCAAAAGACCAGCCAATATAAATCACCGAAAAAAGTCAGTGTCTCCATGAGAGAAACACCCAGTGCACCACAGCCTAACCAGAAGGCCAACATCCCAAGGTCACAACCCAGCCGACAAACTCCCCAGATCTCAATCTGAACGAACACCAATGGGATGCACCATACAAACAAGTCTGGTCCATAAAACCCCCACCTCATAACCCACCAGGATGTTGGCAGCAGATCCATAGACCAGACAAACCGGTCTGATCCATGCAACCCCACCACACAGCACCCAAAGGATCCGCTGCCAACATACTTGTGCCAGACACCACAGCACACCAACACAGGTATTGTGGAGTCATGCCCTGTAGGGCCAGCGCCACCCCGGTGGCACAACATTAACCCAAATCAGGAACCAATAGTGGTGTTAATGTTGTAGTGTTATGGCTGTTTGGTGTAGATCCTGCAGTGTAGCATCACGCTTAAAATGTGACCAATACTGTTTACTGATTTCACCACCTTTGTGTTGTGTAATAACCTTTAGTTTAACTTCCAAATCAATACTTCTCCTTCTTGCCTCTTGCTGCTTCTATCATTAGCACCAGTTTTGCTGCATTTGGCTCCAATGATGCACTTTACTATAGTATTTAACACAGAAATATATACTGTAGATCATTCTCCAATTCTCACGAGACGTGCGGGCACAGTGTGTACATGACACACACATGCTGCGTGTCGGAAGCTGCTGTGTTTTAGGTTCTCTATTCAGGATTTCTGAAATCATTCATTTCATTGATTCATTTTCTATTCCAACTATCCTGCGCAGGGTCACGGGGAGCCTGGACCCTATCCCAGGAGACTTCATGAACAAGGCAGGGTGTAAGTCCATCACACGGCACTCATGCATACACCCAATTAGCATACTCTAAGGAAACCCACCAAGCACATGGAGAAAATGCAAATTCCATGCACACAGACCCGAGGCAGGAATCAAACAGTCGACCCTGGAGGGTCAAGGCTACAGTGCTACCGCCACCGTGCTGGAAATCTGTTGTAAATTATAAACCATAAAGAGACCACAGATGTATAGACAGTCATTCTCTGTGTGATCAGAGAATAGACAGCATAAAGACTGTGATGTTGATATTTTATTGTTTTGAGTTTGTCTTTAGACAAGTCATGTCAAGTAGGCTGTTATTGTCGATTCAACCATTTACAGTTTAGTACACAGTGAAATGAAACAACGTTCCTCCAGGACCAATTTACAACATTGTGCTGCGATCATTCATTCTATAACATCTCAACATCATTTCATTAAAGTAGTTAAAGCGGGAGAAAAAAAAAAAACACATTGTCCTGATGTTGTGTTGTGGATGGATGACATCGCAAACCAGTTAATACACTCATATGATGTCACACAAGGTTGCGCTGAGTAAGCACTTCCCCTGGAGACGCCTTCCACAACTCTTAAAATAACGACTCCTTACAACATTTTTATTTTTTTGCATTTATCATTGATAGATACCTTTTTTTCCCCCCCAAGTCCCTGCAAACAAGGTTTCTATAGAAACACAAGCTATTAGAACAAGCGTATTATTTTAAACCTGTGATTTGCTTTGTAGCCAGGAATACTGTCAGGACCGCTGTTACAGAATTCTCAAATCTGATTGGTCAGAAGGTGTTGATTCCATTTATAACAGCACAGCAACAGTCTGAGATAAAGCTGCGGTGTATAATTATATCCAAGTGTATAATTTCGGAAAAGAGTATTCTGGATTTCACTATGTTACATTTTCCACCATGGGAAAGTCTTCAGGACAAAGGAGGTTTTGGGTTTCTCTGTAATATAAAAAGTTTTGTTTTTTGTCTAAATTACTTCGAATTAAGTACAAAAATGCCTCAGTTGTTAGTGTTTGGTGGGTTTCTTCCCACAGAGGTGTGTATTGTAGGCTGATTGCCATTTTCAAATTAACCATAGTGTGTGTGTGTGTGTGTGTGTGTGTGTGTGTGTGTGTGCAATGGGTTGGCACACAAACCAGGGTGTACGCTTTGTTCTCTGTAATAGGCTCCAGGGTCCCCGTGACCCAACAAAGGATAAGTGGTTGTAAATTAATGCACAATTCAAAGTATAAAAAAATAAAGTGTGTTTGCGAAACAGGTTTATAACTTATATTCCATAAAGTGATAAGAACTTTTTTTGCAGATGTTCAAAAACATGAAATTGGACCATATCTGGATAGAAAACATGTTCGTTCTATCTATCTATCTATCTATCTATCTATCTATCTATCTATTACATACTGCACACTAATGATTTGTTGAGCCAACATTTGCTTTAATTATGGCACACATGAAATGCTCTTACTGTCAATGTTAAACATAGCCTTGAGTTTGACTGTTTGCCTTATTTGATTTCACCAAACATTGAAGTGATCTCTGATCTTGATCATTCTTTATTTCTCAAAGCTGATGGTTCACCACTATCCTTCCAGGTTTTAATAATGCATCGGACAGTTGTTAACCCAATGTCCTTAGTTGTTTTCTTTGCTTGATGCAGTACAATAATTTGATATGCCTTCTAACGTGTCTGTTTAAGAAATGAGAAGCTACACACTGCATCCATTTATTTTAAATAACTTGTTTCCAGGTGAATCATATTAATCGGCGCAGTAATTATCCAATGGAAGCCTCTTACCTATTTGCTTAGTTAAATCCAGGTGGTGACTCTCTTTTTGTTTGTTTGTTTTTTGGACGGGCAGTGTATATACAAAAAACTGTTTGTGCAAAAACCGCTCATTTCTTCATATTAAAGTAAATTAAATTAAATGAAGTAGATTCAATTACAGAAATGCGAACAAATGTTTTACTGTCACAGGCTGCAAAGTGCTTAAAGCTAACATTTAAAAATCGGTTGTTTATGTAACATCCTCAGCAACAAGAAAGATAGAAAAGATCTACAGTATCTATAAAGAGTGTAATGAGCCAGAGGGGAAAGGAACTATTAGTGGTATATGTTTTACATACTGTATGGCCCTGAGAGTAATGATGTGACTTAACACTTTTATCACATAAATGATTAAAAAAAAAAAAAAAAAACAGGTCACCTACTTACTGGTTTTGCAACCTGAGCAGCAACCTTATTTCCCGTCTTATCTGTTCAAACCATTCAAACCATTCAAACCATCATCATCAGTATACAGTACTAATCACCTGCCTGATCATGTCTCATCATCTGCACCTGTTTCTCACTGGTTCATGCCTTAAAGTTGATGGGTTTTTTTTTTTTTTTTATGCTCGAAAAATTCATAGGAAAAAAAATCATTCCTCTGAATACAGGAACTGGACTGAAAATAAGAGACAAAAAAGTACTTGGAAAGCCTGGAGAACTATTCCTCAAGACTGCATAAAAAATACAAAAAAGTCTATTTGGAACCAAAATATGACTGTAGAATATTATATATCTGTATCCTTTATGTGAGTCACCTAAAGGATTATTAGGAACACCTGTTCAATTTCTCATTAATGCAATTATCTAATCAACCAATCACATGGCTGATGTGTTTGTTTGGGCACACCTTCTAATTCCCTGAGCGTTCCTAATTGTTTTTTTTTTCCTTAATCTTTTTATTCCATAATTACTTTTTTCACTGTAAAATAATACTGAAGGCGTTTATCCAAAGTATACAATAATCTTCTTTGAACAGTTGATATTGAGATGTATCTGCTACTTCTGCTTTGTAAATCTTCAAAACAGCTCTAATCTGAGGTGCTGGTTGTTAATTAGTGATTTCTGAAGCTGGTGACTCTAAATGAACTTTGCAGCACAGCTAGGTTTTGGTCTCCATGAGATCCAGTTTCAACATGGTGCTTGATGCGTTTTGCGAATTGACACAAAACTGTTCTTGCAAGGACTGGTCCAGAACAGCTGACCTTTATGTCTTAAAATAACAAGCGATTGTTGTTGCTTTTGTTGTTGTTACTTAATGACCTAATGCCATATGCGCCATTTCATAGTTTTGAAGGAAATCCAGTATTGAATCCAAAATGTGTCCAAAGTTTTGACCGGTATTGTACATGCACTCGTAAATAGTTAAGGATGATATTCTACAAAATGTGAAGCAGAGTCCTGGTCATAATTAGCATGCTGTACACGTTCCCCTGCGTATACTGTATAATTAACAAAATGTATAAAATGATGGACATTATACTGTTTGTTGAAGCTTAGTAAACATAACATAACTGTTGAATCATTTATGGACTACATGTGTCTGTGTGTGTCTGTGAGAGAGAGAGAGAGACGAACCTCAGAACCCCTATTTAATCCACTTTTCTGAAAGGTTAAATTGGCAATAAATTCTGTGATCGGAGCCGAGCAGATGTGAACAGAACGCTTTGAATGAGATATTAATGCACTCGACTCCTGCAGGGAGCAACAATATCATTATTCCGTATTCTGACATCGTCTTGGCTTGGGCTTAGCAGTTACACACTGTCATATGTTTGTAATATTCTTCTGCTGCGGAGAAAAAACGAATTGCTTTTGCCCGCCTTTGATGTGCGAGCCAACTGTTTTTTTTTTGTAGGTTTCTTTATGAAACGGAATGAGCGACGGCATTGTTGGAAGGAGATTAACCTTCACTGCATGTAATAAAAAGAAAAATAATGATGGTTTGAAAATATACAAACAATGGCACATCCATTTCTTATTGTTCAGAGTCTGTCTAACTGCTTAATCAGTGTGTAGGCTGTGTGTGTGTGTGTGTGTGTGTGTGTGTGTGTGTGTGTGTGTGTGTGTGTGTGTGTGTGTGTGTGTGTGGGCAGAGCATATAGCTTTATTTTAGGGCTGTGAAAGGCAAGTTAAACTTTTAATGTACTCCAAATACTGTGTTCAAAAGCAAAATTTTAAAGCAGTGTGCTTCTGCTTCATGTAATCCCTGATGTTCTGAAAAAAGCAAATAAAATTTGCAAATGGTGCAAAATGTTGCTGTAAAATTGCTGTTTACCATGTATTAACATTCAAGTTTTAAAAAATCATTGCGATTTCATTTTTTAAAAAAGGCAGCAAAATTTGACGTGGACACAATACCAAACACACACACACACACACACACACACACACACACACACACACACACTGGTCTTTTACAATATTTAAACACACCATACCATTAGTCACATTTCACCATTTCTTTTCTTTTTTTTCAGGCTACCGACCGAAGGGGGATAAAAAAAAAAATGCACATGCATAAATTCAACACATTTGTTACCACGGCAACCATTCACCATGTCATTCAAGTGTCAAAGTGAATCAGAGGAGATGAGAGTTGTGTGCACTCCTCCCTTTCTCCCGCCCTTCCTCCCTCCCTCCGTTTCTCACCCTCTCTCTTTCTCTCATGGTCCTTAGAGAGCCTTAGATTTTTTTTTTTTTTTTCTGGGTTTATACCGATGCACTGGAGGTACATGAACTTTGTATTTTGTCTCAAATACACAGCTGCCCTTCTAATGCCTTTCCATGCAATTTTATTTATTTATTTATTTATTTATTTATTTATTTATTTATTTTCTTTCAGAGTTTACTATGAAAAAAGAAAACCAATTCTTGACTATCTTCAAATAAATAAATAAATGGACCCCGATGAATGGGAATGCATCTGCTTTATTTCTATTTGTCAAGCCCAGTTTTTTTTCCTTCTTTTTCCCGGCTCTAGAAACAACTCATTGCTTCATGTCCACTTTTCCGAAACGCCTCGTTCGTCCACCTCTGCAATACGGAGTGAATGGCAGCAGAAGACTGAATGTCCGCACAGAGACAAATAAATCATTTTGCAGACTGAAACATGGGCAGATTCGCCCTGTGGCAGTGTGATTTGCTCACTCACTCTCTTCCTTTGTGTGTGTGTGTGTGTGTGTGTGTGTGTGTGTGTGCCTAGACAATAGAGAATTCACTCTGCACTACATATGACCTTTGGATATCCTTACATATTATTGACATTAGGTTTACTATCATGGCTTAGTGGTAATGACAGCGTTAAATCAAACCTCCACCCTGGAACACATTAAACATCTAGATATGGAAATATTCCTGTTGTTTTTTAGTGATTGTGTTGCTGTGTATTTTTTTTGACATTCTTGTGAGAAGTTAACAGCCAGTCAGTCTTTTCTGACTCAACATTTTCCAGTGATGTCCATCACCATATTTATGAGAAATTATAAAACAATGGCCTCTAGAATGTAAAGGAGATATAGGATATGACAAAATCATAGCGCCGTGTTATGGAAGAGACCCGGCTCAGCAGGTTAGCAAGATACGAGAAATGTGTACTAGAGGTAAGAGTGAGTTCGAGGAACCCGTGGTGTTTGAGGAAGGGTGAAGTCTACGTTTGAGTAAAAGATTGTAAGTTGAAATGTGTGAACCCATTGTCCTATATCCTGAGTTCAGCATCTGAGGTAGCTCTTAAGACTGAGACTATTGTAGCTATTTTTTTGCATTACTATTAATCGTAGCGTAGCGTAATGGTTAGCACCCTGCGCTTGGTCTGAATTCGCTTGCCGCCTCGAGGTCTGTGTGCGTGGAGTTTGCATGTTCTCCCCGTGCTTGGTGGGTTTCCTCCGGTACTCCGGTTTCCTCCCACGGTCCAGAGACATGCAGATTAGGCTAATTGGTTTTCCCAAATTGGCCGTAGTGTGTGAACATGTGAGCGACCCTGTGATTGATTGGCGCTCCATCCAGGGTGTCCCTCCCCTCATGCCCTAGGGGTAGGCTCCAGGCCCCCGGCAATCCTGTATACAGGATAAAGCCATATAGACGATGATGATGAATTCGAGATCAGGATTTTGCAGTATAGATTGATATATCCTTTTTTTCTTTAGCACAACCGAGGCAATATGATTAATAATTTAATTCCATTTTCATCTACTATACAAACATGACTGAGCAAAAAAAAAACAGGGTAACACAGGCAAAGAAATAGACCAGAAACATGCAAAACTTTTGTGAGCAAAAGTAACACGAATACAAGCATTTTGATTTCAACATTGTTGTGCGGCCATTTTCATACTCTGATGGCAGTAAAAATGTATGCATTAACATTAATGATGATGAACTTTGGTTCTATTTGACATACCCGAAAAAACAAATGTGAAAACCCAGTTTGATGTCTGAAGCCTTCACCGTTGACACATGCTGCAGGACTTCTATATTTATATATAATCAATTATTATTATTATTATTATTATTATTTTAATCAGGCCAATGCTCTGTTGCTGGCATGGATTTTCTGCCGTTTTAGTTTTAAAGGTCAAACGTGGCAACTCAAATCCTTAACAGTAAAAGATAATCACTTCATTTTTAAATAAGCTTATGCTGGAATATTGTATAAGAATAGTATTTACGTAAGATCAATCAGTCAATGTACACAAGCTGGCTGGTTAAATCTGTCCAAAAAAAAGAGAAATAAAAAACCTCAGAATGTCATAATCACGAACGATAGTTTAGATTCTAGATTATTGCTAAAGAGAAAAAGACAGCTTTTTTTCATTATTAAAATATAATAATTGTTATTCCAAGTTTAGAATTTAACAGTTTTCACTTTTGTGTCAAGTTGAATGCAGCATAAATTCCACAGGCTCTATTCTCAGCAGGTATGAAAAGATCATCATGGGTGATGTAGAAAACTGTTAAAGTTCAGAGTTTAATCACAGAATAAATTATTTGCACATCTTGAAGAGAAGAAAGAGCTTTGCCTGTGCCTCTGATGAGGGTGCATACTGTATCTCCTACAGCAAGCTTTGTAGAGAAACCGTCAATGAAGCTATAATTAAGAAATACCACAAGAGAGGGAGTGCTGTTGTGCTGGTTATCAGCATACCTGTGACGTGTTTGTAGACCCGAGGGCACAGCAAGAGCTAGTCCATTGTGTAGGGTGCAAGTAGTGCCCTTGATTAGGTGTTAGGGAGAAATTTGGTATTCAGCTTTGTTTTGGAAGCTACTTTGTTGCCTTAGGTGTACATAAAACAACAACGGAGCAATTCAGAATTACTGAGAACCAATTATTAAGTGTAGAAAGTATTGTTTAAAAAGACATAACATTTATCAGATGTGTTTTCATGCTCCTGTTGCTGGTTTTGAACAAGGTTTTTGGCAGGCAGCTCCTCTCTCCTCAGTACTGCAGACCATACTAACCTGCTTTCACCCTAGTAATTAACAATCATTTGAACACCTGTGATGCATGAGTGACACATATACAGTAGTTAAGCATCCCAGTGCCTTTACCAAAAAAGGTATTACGCTCACTCGTGGAATGCCTCACTTCCATTTAGATTACTCGGTCGAAACTAACTGCTGTATAATGTTAGCAGGTGATCTCGCATCTCCTAATTTCATAATCAATTTTATTTTATTTTATTTTTACAAGCTAACTAATTACAAAATTCTGAACGGTGGACATCCACATAACAATAGCAGTTGCTACTGTACACGTCCACAGAAGACAAGCTACAAGCAACAATAGCATAGCATCGTTTGCTAGCATAGACATATAGGAAGCTGACACCAAGTTAGCATACTTTTAAGGCATTTTGAAAAGACCAGGCTTCTGTGAGTCATCTTGTTTTGAGTTTTAGTGGAAGTCTTACATTGTTTGCATTTATGTTCTTTTTTTAATCCTCTGCTTTATTCAGTGTATATTTATCCTCTGTTTTAGCTAAATGCTAATACAGGCTAGCTAGTGGCAAATAAAGAGTAAGTAAAATTGGGACGTTAGGATTTTTTTTCCGTCTTACCCAAACCTTTCTGGCTTATCCAACCTCCTAAAATCATAAATAAAACTGGATGGATGGAATATTTAGATAGCACATCTATTAATTGCATATTTTTCGCTCTCTATTTTTAAAAATAGTTTGGCAATAAAATGTCATGATTTAATCACTTTTTCAAACACAAAAGCTGTACAAAAATGAACCAGTCGTCTGTGAGCGTCAGCATTAACAGCAGTGTGTACATCAATCCCACAAAACCATCATTTTTTCCTTTAACAGCACATTTCTCATTAAAATGTGCTCATATATTGCCAGACACATCCTGCCTCCTGCTATAGATTCATGACTTGTCTCAGGGGACCTGAATGGCCAAAATCTAAAATCTACAGCTTTTCAATCAACCGCAGACACACACACACACACACACACACACACACACACACACACACACACACACACACACACAAATATGAACCACAGATGAGGAAACTGAGCAATGCATAAATAAAGGATGCTATATAAACAACAGAAATCAATCTTTACGCTTTGCTTCTACCTACACTACACAAAAGGGGCACGCAATGTCAGTGAATGTTGCAATAAAATGTTGATTCGAGACACACTTTAAAATCACATGTGCTTCAAAAATGTTGGTAAGTAAAACACTTAGATACAAAGATCTCCAAATTCATTGCAAGCTCAATATTGCCATGACATAATGAATGCATGTAAAGTTATATATGAGTGGTGTCCAAGTCAAACTGGGACTTTTGATTGTGCAGAATAACAGAACACCAATATGAGAGTAACAACTCTTTTTATTTCTCTATATAATCCCCTACTATACTAATGCACTTATCCCAGTGTTTAACTAGTGCTTGATTTCCATCAAGGTAGAACGTACCTCAGTATGCCAGAGTCATGTTTGGATTTACATACTTCTCGTCTGAAATGCTGCCCCCTCCCCCCCAGGAACTCCTTTAATCATCCAAAATGTGGAAATGGCTTGGGGCGAGGTCAAGACTATACAGGGGATGTGACAATAACTTCCCGTAATGTGCAATTGGTGTTGGTGAATGATTGTGTGTATAGTTCCCACAGAAGGATGCATCTCTTCCACAAATTATCCATAGATTTTCAAGGATCAGGCTTTCCACTCACTGAACATTCATGGGCACGAGTGAAGTGGGCTGAGAGTCACCTCAGCCAGGATCATCATTTGCAGACATCTTTAAAACATTTGCACCATCGGCTTTATGCTTTCATTTACAAGAAATTTCATCGCCAGTCCCGGTTTGACTTGAACACCCATCATATAATATGCACTGCTCACTTTTCACTTTTCCTTTTTTGCAACTGCAAATCACATGTTACATATCCCTTTTTATTAATTTGGTTGTGTTCCTTGTGCAGTATCAGTCAAAATCTTGGACACACCTTCTTAGTCAGTGGTTTCCAACATTGTATATTAATACTGAATACAGTGGAACCTCGGATTGTGAGTAATGTGGTTTACAAGTGTTCCGCAAGACGAGCAAAATTTTTCCATAAATTTTGAATTGGAAACCGAGCGAACGTATTGGTTTACGAGCTCCGAGTATCGTGTATCACGTATGAGCCTCTTATTTTGACACCGAGTGGCAAGTGATCACAACTGTGCCAATGATTTTTCTCTCTCTTGCGCTGCGGAATTATGGGTATTCGCCTCGTCTCTTACTGGTATAATCAGAATCTCCCTCTCCCTCCTATGTGTGTGCGCATGCTTAATTTATCACTGTGCCCCACACACACCGACACACACACACACACTCCCTCCCTCGCCTTTACTCATGTGTGCTATGTGTGTGTGTGTGCGCGTAATTTGACACCAACGTACACACACACTCTCCCCGGCTTCACACACACGCTTTATTTACACAGAAAAGTCTGCTCTGTCGCGATTCTTCTCAAAGGTAAGGTGCTGGTTCATTTGTTTTGTTAAGTTTTTTTACTCTACAGCAGTGATTCCGTTAATATGCACTTACGCGAGTATCATTAGTGAGATTTCTTTTTTCCCCCCGTTAAAACAGTGTTTGCGTTGTGTGTGTTAGTTGTGAAACTTAAAAAGCGAGCTGGAGGGAGGGAGGAGGAGTTTAAGACAAGGCGAGGGGCCAATTCCACACAAACACATACAAATACACGGCGCTTGCGCGCACAAACGGAAACACTTATCTGTCGGGATTTATTTTTACTTTATATATTGTATTAATAATTTTATGTATTTATTGTTTTGGGCTGTAGAACGAATAATTAGAGTTTTCATTATTTCTTATGGGAAAATTCTATTTTGGTTTAGTGTTTTAGAATACCAGCCCGCTTCTGGAACGAATTATGCTCGTAATCCAAGGTTCCACTGTACCTTGAAATAAATAAAAAAATGTGTTAAATAACCCAGAATAAGTTTTATAAGTAGTTAGTGGCTGCTTTTCCTTCACTCTCTGGTTCAACCCATCCCAAATCATCTAAACTGGACTTAGATTGGGTGACTCAGGAGGCCAAGTCATCTGATGCAGCACATTTCTTGGACAAATAGCTCTTACATAACGCAGAGGTGCGTTTTGGGTCATTGCCCTGTCACGAAACACATTATGGTCTCACTAAGTGCAAACCAGATGGGTTAGCATGTCTTCCAAAAATGCTGTGGTAGCCATGCTGGTTAAGGTTTCCCTCAATTTTGACTAAGTCACCAACAGTGTCAACAGCAAAGCAACCCCCACACCATCACACACAACAAAAAAATCTCACATGTGGACTCATTGAACTAAAGGACCGTTTTCCACTGATCTAAAATCCATTCCTTGTGTTTATTCGGTCTGTTGTTCCTCTGAAGTAATGGTTTCTTTGCAACAATTTAACCTTGAAGGCCTGACTTACACAGTCTCCTCTAATCAGTGGATATTAAAATATGTCATGGTTGAACTCAAGCATTTACTGAAGCATTTATGTAGTCTCTAATCTGAGGTGCTGTAATTCTGTGGTTTCCGCGGCTGATCATTCTAATAACCTTATCCTCTGCAGCAGAGGTAGCTCTTTGTCAAGCTTACTTGGCATGAACCTTATGAGAGAAAGTTTCATCATAACATTTGTTGTTTTTGGTGCCTGCACTTGGGGATACATTTCAAGTTCTGGACATTTGATGTTTCTTTCTTAAAGTAATGAGTGCATTTGAAATGTAGTTTTAGTAGGACTAATGGGGAAGACAACAGATGGACTTTGAGAAGGCAAGAAATTAACTCTTGACAAGGCACACCTGTGATTCATCAAGTGAATTCCTTGTGAATCTGATGAAAGAATCTAACATATAAAACGTATTCTGGGTTGTTGAACACTTTACTATATGTTTGTTTATATGTTTACTTTATACATTTACATGTTCTTTCATTGTTTGGATGTCTATAGGTTTAATGTACAATGTGGAAAATAATTAAAAAAAAACAAACAAACAAAATACACTGAAGTAAAGATGTGTCCAAACTTTTGACCACAGTATATAAACACAAAAACATTTATCTTCTCTTATATATTCTATGTTATTGTGGTTGTTTATCATTATCTATCTATCTCTAATCATTGCAGCCTACAAAAATGGCCACCACAGACTACACCTCCCAGCACTGCGCCTTCTTGTCAACTTCACGACGCCCAACCAGCTGATGCAGCACATCTGTTCCCAATTACACCTCCACCTTTATTTAGGTGAGTGGTTAAGCCAGTTGTAACTTAACCACTCAGTTCTGAATGACAAGACACTGAACTTTAGTCTTGTTACCCTTGGTTTCTTTTTTTGTTGTTGTTGTTTGTTTTGTTTTGGTGTATTCGGCCCAAGTCCCTGATATCCTGTTTCCTGATCATCGAATCCATGCAGTTCAAGATCTGACTTTTTTGTTTGTTTGTTTGTTTGTTTTTACAAATCTTTCATAACCTAGTCTCTCTAACCTGGAAGTACATCCATGTAATGAACATACTGCTTATGTTTTCATGTACACATCCAGCATAAAATATCTCTCATGGTAAAAAATAACATTTTCTATGGAAAATAATTTCCATGCTGGATGTCCACACTTGTATAAAGTCATTTTAGTATTCTGTTCGATTGGTTTTGTTTTCAAGTTGTCTTGTCTTTTGCTTTATGTTAAACCTGATATACTGTACATTTTTCTTTTTTTTCTTTTTTTGCCTGGGAGCATGGATAGGCATAGTGAATTGATTTGCATAACTTTTAATGTAATATCTTCAATGAAAAACAAACAAATTCTTAAAATTCTCATCATTCACATAGTGGAAATATACAGCATTTTACCAGTGTTATGGTTGTGACATTAAATGGACAAACGTAGATGAAAGTTTTATGTATGTATATATTTTATAAATAAAAGCAAGCTCCATGAATTTTAAAGACAACTGCAGAAAGCGTTATGTGTGTACCACGAAAGCGACTTGAGTAAACACAAAACGTGAATGTTTGTTTGAAAATGTTTAGAATGAATTAGAATTAAAAACCAGTGTATACAAAATATAAAGAACTTCATTACTTCATTTTTTTTTCTCTTTGTGGTTTTCATATTTGTATTCCTCTTTGTATGTGTATTCCTTTTTTATTTCATATGTCTGCTATTGAACAATTACTATTAGTAAATGTTTAGTCAATATAAGCATATGTGCAATATGTACAGAAAGTCAAAACCAATTAACATTTTACAGAAAACGCACAGAACCACAATGAGAGTCTTGGTCTCTTTTGTTTTATAGCAAGCCGTATGTCTGTGAATGCCAAACCCGGCTGAGGTGGCTCACAGTCCACTACAGTCAATTTTTGTAAACGTTCAATGAGTGGAATGCTTGATGCTTGAAAATCAATGGATAACTATCAGAAGAGAAATGCACACACAGTCATTCATTTACGAACATCACATTACAGGAACTCGGCTAGAAGTTATTGCCACATCCCCCGTACAGTCCTGACCTCGCTCCAAGCCATTCCCCCATGTTTGGGGCATGAAAGGAGTTCCTAGGAGGCCAGCGCTTCGGACCTGAAGCAGACGGTCTGATCATGGCTCCGGCGTACCGAGAAAAAATTCTACTTTGATGGTATTCAAGCACTAGGAAGTGCTTTAATGTGGCAGGGGATTATATAGAGACATAAAGATAACGGTGTTCTCTTATTCTGTTCAATCAAAAGATCTGTTTGACCTGAACCCTGCTCGGAATTTTTAGTGTATTAGTATAGTTTGGTGGGAATGAATTAATCCCACCAAACCAAACCTTATGAATTATGGTGACTTTTTTTCCCCCCATGATAATGTTGATCTTTGCATGAAATTGCCCTAAAACATATCTCAGATGCCTCAAAAAAATCTGCCAACTTCAGAAGCATTTTCTACATGCGGATAATTTTACAATTCTCAGTGAAAACTCAAAAAAAAAAAAAAACTTAGAGGAGTGTAACCTGAATCTGAATGCAAGTGGCTTTCCATGCATAAATATTAACCTACGTTTGAACCCAAGTAACCCACTCTGAATAATATGAATTTGTAAATGTGGGTTACCGTATGAAGATGTAGCAGACACTACAATATTAACCTGTACAATATTACTCAATTACAATATTACAGGTGTTGAATCTGAACTCGCCTTGTCTGATTTGATTCACATTAAAGAATCAAATCATTAAATTCCTTATTATATGGAGTTGCTAAAACTTTTGATTAACAGCCTCATTACAAAAGTTTGATATGCAGAATAATGCACAGGTGTACGATATTCAGACTTCGTAATGTTTATGCATAGTATTATTTTAAATTACAATCCTTGTACTGAGGCTTTTCTTGTAATTTGCATAAAGCTTACAATTCTAGTTTCCTCTTAATAATTGCACAAGCATTACCCAAAAGGATATCTTAATAAAGTGTAAAAGAACAATTTGATTGCTACTTTACTTTGCTCTGCTTGACTTCCTCTCAGTAGGATAACCTCAGGGATATTATGTTAAATGCTAAATGGCTATGTACCTGATTATGGCCTTTTCTTTTTGCACATCCGAGATGCCTTGTGTGGCTGCTGAATGCAAATTAAGCTTTCTTACTAATGAGCTTTCGTTAGCTGGATAGGACACAGCTAGTGGGGAAGGGTTAACTAGAGCCATGGCAGAGGCTTTTTTTGGCTAATTTGCCAAGTAGTTACCGCTGACACTGACAGACTCGCTGAATACAGGGCCTCGTGGCCTGTTACGGACCACAGATGGGCCTGTCTGAGTGCAGGGAACAGGCTTCGCTCCACGGGGTTTTTAAACGCCTTTAGACAAAACTCATGGCAGACAAGAAAGTAGAAAATGTCAATTAGCGACATGGGAAGAGGCAGTGGATTTAAGAAAGAGAGCTCTGAATGTAATGTACTAGGCAATGAGATTAGTCTCTCGGGTGGATTCTGTAACTTATTAACCTCTGCGTATATGTGATGTTTGAAAGTGTTTAAATTATAGTGAGATGCCCGTCTTGCTCATTTCTGAATACTAAAACAAAGAGGGGTTAATTCAAAATGTTTTACAACTGTAAAGGTAAAGCCATTTTCTAACTTTGCAGTTTCCTAGTAATATGGAATATGACAAATTATGGGAGAGGCAGGTGAGGGAACGAACATTTTATAGCTGCCTAGCTCGGGTTGAGATCTCCACCCATGTAGGGATTGTCCAATGGCAATGAGCCCCGCACAATTTATACACCCCAAGAGATTTTTTTTGTTTTGTTTTTAATAACCCGTTACACATTAACTTTTAAGAGCAACATCAAACAGCATGCGCTACATATCCCACTTTGTATAAAAGCACTGGTGTTCCAGTATTAATAAATACAGTAGCATACGTTCTATTTCATCCATCCATCTTCTGTAGTCCAACTCAGGGCCGTGGAAGCCAATGGTGATTTACCAACATATTTATTTCCATTTTATGACCTTGGTAGGACTTCTGGTGAACATTCACACAGTACAGCCAATTTGGGAATGCCTAATCTGCATGTCTGTGAACTGAGGGAGGAAACCGGAGTCCCTGGAGGAAACCCACCAATCACTGGGAAAACATGCAAACTCTATGCACGCAGACCCGAGGTGGGAATCGAACACAGAACCTGGCGGTACTTCTGCATGCGGAGGATGCGTTAGACGCAACCAAGTCTCTCACAGGGCCGGGGCACGAATGTTATTCTTTGCTTGGCAATTAAGTTGAATTGGGAAAGACAAGGACGTTATCATGTTTTATAACGTTCAGTAATTTTAATTCATTATTATATGATATGATATCGGGATGGGGGGGAGGGCGTTTTTGTAATGCCTGGTTTTGATTATTGCAGTGGGTTACAACCCCCCCCCCCTGTAAATTACTCCTATGACTATAGGAGAAAAAAAAAAAAACACATTACTTCATTCCTCTTGTGGCTGCTTTACATCAAGCCACATCACACAACGGAGAAATTCATTATTTTCCAATAATACTACAAGTGTTTTATTCCTTCCTTAAAGTCCAAGTGAAGAAGAACTCATTCCATACTTTTAGAAAAACAAACGTTTACATTTGTCACCTGACAAATTGTTCTTTTGTTCTCTCTCTCTCTTTTAAGGTGAATAACTTACAGTCCTGCAAGCAACCCAACACCCCATTATTTCCCTTTAGGGGAAAAATAAAATCGTTAATCATCCAAAGAACTCCTGAGGAAACCCTTTTCTCTGGAAATGAATTCAAGCACATGAATTTGCTTTTAGAAAACCACAGGTTTATGTCACTGAAAGTAAACTACATCATTAGCAGTGTTAGTTCAGTGGTTCGAGTTCTGCACTAGCGGCCAGAAGGTTAGGAGTTTAAATCCCAGGACAGTCACACAGTCACTGTTGGACCCTTAGCTGCTGAGCTATATTGCTCGGATAGAGGCTAATTCTAGAACCATTTATCCCTCTGTATAAAGCCTTAAAGGCTTCTAAGTAGAACCTTGTTAGGATCTCTTAACTATAAACTATCCATCCCAAGAATGGAATTTTTGCAAGTCTCATTTTTAAAGTGCATTCAACATATTTTTTTGTGGATAAAATCAGTATACAAAAAGTTGTTCACTAGATTTGGTGTGTTTTTTTTTTTTTTTTCTCTCTCTCTTGAAGTTCATATTTTAACAAGTTAACACAGGTCACAAATGTTCTCCACAGTGTCTGTTAATGCTCCAGCTGAAATATCCCTCAGATAATATAAACTTTTCATACCACAAATTACCTCTGACTATGTAAAAGAGTCTGCTGAGCCACGCCGCTCTAGTTAACGTCAGAGCAGGGTGGAGCTGAGCAAGAAGGCAGGGGAGGATCTCTATGAAGTCACATTAGGAGAAACATCTAATATGCTTGGTCAGATCCTCCCTGACGATATTAGGAAACCCACATGGATGCAGCAGGAACATGAAACTAAGCTAAGAATCAAACCAAAGTCCTGGATTTGTGAGCATTTCGCCCACATGAGGTCATTTCCTAAATTATGGAATGCAAATGTATTTACAAAAAGCTTAAAACAATTTTTTTAAATACTTTTTCAGAGTACATTAAAAAAAAAATCAATACTACCTTAATCTTGAAAAAAGCCCGTCTTTCCATCAGTGTGCGAATGCAAAGCCAACTCAGTGCGCTTCACTGTTACTGGAGTAGATCCCTTAAGTCCATAATCATTCCATGAACAAACCCAGGCTGTGTATAAAGGGTTAAATGTGGCTTTGTCTGCCTGTATTGATTTTGATTGGTTCTCAGACAGGATCTCATCAGGCCACAGAAAGGCATTAACTCTGCTCAGTGGTTTCTTTTCCAGCACACCTCTGAAAGGATAATTGATTGGGAAGCCGTTTAATTTACTTCAGCTCCAGTGCATCGTTATAAGTGTGACCAATGATCAAGCAAGTCAGAGGATTAAGTCCGAGGTCCCAAGCAGCCTATGAGTGGCCAGGAATGTTCGGTTATAAGCTTAAAAATGTAAGAAGCCCACTGGATAGTTACTGAAGACATGGCAGCTGATTTGGAAACTAACCATAATAGCTTGTGTGTTATAAGTATCTCCATCAATTTTTTTTTTAATTAAGGGAAATTAGAAAATGTTAAATATGGACCTTGAGATCCATAAAGGATTTATTATACATGGACAGTTGACTACAAATGTGTAGTAAAAAATAAAAGTAACAACCTGACATCATACTTAAATACACGCATCAGTGATTTATTTTCCAATAAAATTTTGTTAATGGCTCAAGCTTTTAATTAAAACACAGAACTTTATTCACATATGCTTTTTACAAAGTAATGTTACAACATCCATCTATTATCTACACCGATTATCCTCTATGTGGCTGCTGGGGGTCTGGAGCGTATCCCAGAGAACTTGGGGAACAAGGCTGGGTACCAACTGGATGAGGTGCCAACCCATCACAGGCCACAAACACATTCATACACAGATACATTAGGAAATGATGATAATCAACCTAGAGCGCATGTATTTTGAAAAGTAGGAGGAAACCAGAGGACCAGGAGGAAACCCACCATGCAAATGCTATGCACACAGACTGAAGGTAAGGTTCGAACCCCGAACACATTGATCTCAAGGGGTGGTGTGCAATGCCCTCCCAACATGTTCATTACAATCTCGAGATCATTAAAATTCTCCAGTCTAATAAAAGTCTGGTTTTATAGATCAGTAACGTGTTCTGACTCCTCTACTGATCAGAGGTGGGTAGAGTAGCCAAAAATTATACTCAAGTAAAAAAAAAAAAAACTACTCAAGTACTGAGTAACTATTTCATTATAATGTCTGATGTCTAATTTTTCTTTACAAATTATGTAAGCAGTCAGACAAGATGAAAAAATAATGTAAATAATTCTGACATTTTTCCAAACAATAAAATAAATGAAAGTAATCAAATGAATAAAACTAAATATCTTTACAAAATAGCAAATTAAGGAACAAGAAACACAAATTTCCTGATCTCATTTTTTTTTTCACAACATAAATCTTTTATAATAAATCCCTACTGTAGGTGACATATGTATGTTTGAACAGTGTAGACTATTTCATGTGTAAGATATACTGTATATTCAGTCGCCCTGCAAATGGCTCAGCAAATAGAAAATAACATTAGAACACGTGTACAAGAGTCTCACTTTAACATAAACTGGGTCCAGCTGGAAAAATGGAAGAAACTTATTTTTAAGCCTCTAGCTTATTTGCTAATTACATATGTTAACATTGCAACATATTAACATTAAACTGAGAAACTAACCACGACATGTTTCCTTCGCTGTCTACCACTGCTAAATATTGTTTCTCGCTATGCTGCCAGTTCGTGTGGTCATGTGACTACATGTGATTTATTGTTATTGCGGCTGATTGGTCAGATGGAGTCATGTGATTTATTGTTGCTACGTCTGATTGGTGAAACACAGTCACGTGGTAGATCCATCAGCTGCATTTCTCTGGCAAAAATAAAGAATATCTAATGTGTAGAATAAATGGTTAGAAAAATAATGAGTCTAGCGTAGCCGAATGAAGAGGAGTAAGAGTAGCGTTTCTTCTTCGCAAATCTGCTCAAGTAAAAAGTATGGTGCAGTAAAACTATTCATAGAAGTTCTTTTTTTTTTTTTCAAAAAGTTACTCAAGTAAATGTAACGGAGTAAATGCTACTTGTTACTACCCACCTCTGCTACTGACCATAAACAACCCTTTTATCCAACATCCGAAAAAATATTAGTACAGGAAGTCTTGTTACATCACTTCGATACATCATGTTCCACACTGTGATGTGAACCGCCCCCAATCCAGTGGAAACAAACTCAGAAGCAGGAGTCTATTCTCTGGATGGCTTCTGAGCATGAAAACAGCTTTCACACCTTTTAATGTACGAACTCTCAGGGAAACAGCCTTTAGTCCAGGGGAAGAAAGGAGTGTAGCTTAGTTATCCTGAATCAATTAGGCTTAGTTCAAGCCTAAAAAAAAAAAAAAAAAATTCATATGGAAGGTTCAGAATCCTTTTTTTTTTTTTTTGACCTGCAGTCTATATTGACCAAAACATAGTAAATGTTATTCCTTCTAATTCTCTCATCCAATCCTTTTATTCTGCACAATGTCATCTTTAATGTAAACAACTCGGATTGCTTCAGCAACATGAAAACATGACCAGATGTGTCTTTTTAAATGTGTGATCATTATCCTTCTGTTCTCGATCAACTTTCATATAGATCACAGGTCCGACCCTAATCAAACACACATGTTTTAGATCTGCAGGATACAGGATTAAAGGTTGCTGGAGGTAGGTGGGTCTCCAGAAACCGGGCTGTTGAGCTGTGGGACCACCCAGCATTGCTATGGTGAATAATTTAAACATTTGATGGGTAATCAGTTTGTGTACGTGTAAAGCTAGAAACGTGGATCAGTTTCCTGCTTTTAAATATACTGTTTATAGAGGTTAATAGATACATGTAATAAATAGGAATACAACACGATGGAGCAGCCTGGAATAGGTAATTAATCAGCAATAAAGTGTAGTGTTTATGTCCTAATAATAAGTGTATGTTAAAAAAAGAAAGAAAGAAAAATTATATGAAACAATACTGTGTGTGTGTGTGTGTGTGTGTGTGTGTGTGTGTGTGTGTGTGTGTGTGTG
>QMIH01000322.1:190645-213875 GCA_003987875.1 Clarias batrachus
ACACACACACACACACACACACACACACACACACACACACACACACACGCAATGTCAAAGTATTCATGTTTTCTTATCATTGAGGGAACATTTTGTCCCTACTGAGAAACTTTGACATTCAAACAAATCACACACACACGGGCACATGCACACACACATTTTATTATACCCGTTAAGAACATCCACTGACATAATTGTTAATACTATGCTACACCTAATTCTAAACCTTAATCTCAATAACCATAAGGAAATCTTTTGGCTCTGTTTTCTTTCTTAAATATGCATTTTTCTATGTTCCTAATGGGGACCTACCGCTTGTCCCCACAAGGTAAAACCTAACATATTTCTATCCTTTGGGGACATTTGGCAGGTCCCCCAAGAAAAAGCTTTTGTTAAAAGAAAAATGAGAAAAACCACCCCCAAGCCACACCATCACCCACCCTTACACTCACCCACCCACACTAACACTAACCATTCCCCTTCCCCCCTGTAAAATCCCCCCCCCCCACACACACACACACACTTTGTTCTTGTACAAACAAGAACAACAGATACTATATCAGTATATGGGCAAATATTTATAGTTGCATTAGAGCTGCAGCAGCTGTGTTGGAACCGATATCTCCTGTTGTTAATTAGCTCACAGTTGCCAATGTTATAGTGCACACACTCATGTGCACGCGCACACACACACACACACACCAAGCAAGGAATTTTATGATTTATTAAATGTCAGTTTCAAGTCATTTATTTGTATAAATTAGATTCAGCAGGCTGACAAATCAGACAAAGACTCAAATATAAACAGGCATATTATAAAAGACTGTAAATCACTCACTAGGAGAAGTGAGTAGAGCTGTGGGGAAAGTATTGTTATTGTAAAGTAATAATTACGTAAGTATGAGAGCATTAAAGGTTCCATGTTGTAATTTCTTGAACAAGTTAGCACAGGTCTCAGAGCTCCTCCACAGTGTGTGTGTGTGTGTGTGTGTGTGTGTGTGTGTGTGTGTGTGTGTGTGTGTGTGTGTGTGTGTGTGTGTGTGTGTGTGTTAGTGCTCCAGCTGAAATGTCCCTAAGATAACACATCTTTGTACCTATATTCCCTTCCTTTCACTGCTCCTGCGAACGTGCTGTTTCAGTGTCAATGTAAGTAAGCTGTTGCTGAGTCACACCCCTATATGAACAACAAAGCTGAACAACAAGCTGGAGAGAGGGGCAGGGGATCTTCTTATGAGGTCACATTAGGAGGAAAATCTAATTGGCTTGTTTAAGCCCTGTTCAATACAAAAAAAATGTTTTTTTTAAAAAGGACAAAAAAAAAACCGACACTGAACTTTTTTTTTTCAGATTTTTTTTTTTTCCAATCTGAATGTCTTACAAATGACTAACAAGTGGCATTTGCATAATAGGTCTCCTTTTAAAGTTCATTTCAAATTAAATTGTAGCCTGAGTAAAAATGAAAAAGTACTTTCTTGTGTAGAAGAAAGACTTCATCAGTTCTAGTTTAATTAATAGGGGTGCATTGGCCCTGACTCAAGCCTCTAACTTATACAATTCATAAACAGAACAATTATATATCATAGCTATCATTAAATCAGCATGCTCAACCTACCTAGCATGCTCAATCGCACTCCATTAGCTAAACTACTAAATTTGCTACCACACGCTTTCTCAAGTTAAATGTTGAGTTCTTGAATGTTAAAATGTTCGTATCTTTTAGGTTGAAAGAACTTGGTTTTGAGGAGATAAAATGCACGGTCCTCCTTCGACAAGAATTGTTTCCAAACCCTGTTCCTGCCCTTTTTAGGGTTTTCCCTCCTACGTGTTCACTTGCAGTTCAATTCAGAAAATGCTGGTACTCATGACCTAATCAGGTGTATTGACAGCTGAAACATTTAAAAGGACGGGGTGGGGCGTTTCCAAAATCAAGGTTAAGAATAAACATACAGGGATGAAGCATGCACAGAAGGTCCATGATTATTTTAATATTGATAGATTTCACAAATCAGTTACTATATTTACTGGTTCAAGCACCAAGATACCTTTTGGTTCAAGTTACCTTGGACCTGATGCAGTATGTTACTGATAAAGCTCTACAGTTACAGTAAACACGCACAGTGGGCCAAAATCTGGATCCATGGCCATTTCTCAGACCCAAGATGGCTTTGAAACCAATGATCAAAGATCACCTAGAACAACGTCTCGTGTACAGAATATAAAGATATTTTTGCTATTTTGCTTATATCTCCAGACTTGGTGGTTCACCTTGTATATGAATAATATAAATTATGTTTCTGGAATAAATTCACACTAACAGTTCTGTGCAATCTACTAGTATATTACAGTTAAACTGGCTGATTTACAGCACAAGTTATGCACTAGTAGATGCATCGGATTTGGAGTCACGTAAGAAATTTTTTTTTGATAAGTGAGTTTGAACAAAATGCACAGAAGTCTCTACTGAATGAAGAATAATGTACAAATGTAACAGAGTAAAAGTCCATTTTTGACTCCATAAATGTACGCGAGAGAGAGAGGATTAACTATCCTATAGCTCTTAAAGGTACAATTTATTTCTTAAGCAACATAAGTAAAGGTAAATTTATTGCTCTGTGACTGAGATTCTGTGCAGAACATCATCTCGCCTTTCAATATCAAGAAACTGATATGCTGTTATTTAAACTGAGAAAAAGGCTCAGTTAAAATAAATAGAAAGACTTCAAAATGGAGATTAGTGTTTTAGTGCTGTTAAAGGGAAATGATTTCATTTTGGAGTGCTGAGTGGATTATTATCTAATAACAGCTAGTCTCAACGTGTTTTATCACCATCATTGCATGAAATATTTGTATTTTATTTATTAATGAACATTGTGGTGTAGTGGGTAGCACTGCAGCCTCGCACCTCCAGGGTAGTGGGTTCGAGTCCCGCCTTTTGGATCTGGTGTGTGGAGTTTGTATGTTCTGCCTGGTGGTTTGAGAAGTGCTGTCGAGAATGAGTGAGTGAGTAATCAACGTCATTCTGTTTATTATTGTGATTTTTTTTTTTTTTTTGCCTTTGATGTATAATTGCAGGTGGGGACATTAACCCAAGACCAGAAACCACAAAGTCATCTGTCCTGAAGTCTCTTCCATGGCGGGAAACCTCGCTCAAGCATTGACACTGGGGACTCCTTTCATAAATGTTCAATAAGCAAATCATCACCTTAACATTTCATTTATTCTTCACTTCATTTTATATAGAGTTTCTGCCATTCAAGTACAAAAGCAACATTAATATAAACCAATAATTGTTAATCAGCCTCATGAAAACCAATCCAAATGAGAATTCAGTAGTGGTGTGGTTTAAAAATGGATATACTTTATACATATTTAGGCATCATGCTTGTGTATCTTATGAAATGTAGTGGATGCATTGTTAAATTATGAGAATTGAAACAGGAAATATATTTCATACCGTATTAATATAACTACCAGTGACACTAATGATTCTCTCTCTCTCTCTCTCTCTCTCTCTCTCTCTCTTTATGATGTGCTATAAATATTTGAGAGAACAAAAGAGCAGTTCCCTGATGCTGTGTAGGTGTGCTGCCATCTGCTTAGACTACATTAGTAATGCTTGATGAAACCTTCATATTCCTTGGCATGTGTATCTATATTCACAGGCAATAAAAAAAATAAGTGCACATCATAACCAAGAGGAATAATAAATGAGAATGCATGACTTACTTGAAACACTTATTAGTTGTAAACATGGATGATCATTTGTTGGAGCAGTGAATCATGCGGCATCTGATAATGAATCAAATAATAATATGATAATGTGATGAACATTTGTAAAATTATGACAAAAAAAGGGTCTGTATGATGGAAAAAAAATAACATGACAGGGAATGCTGTAGGAAAAACATCAGTGATGCAGTAATTTAGTTGTCCTAACACAAAGCAGAGTTACTGTTTATTACCTATAAGTCGATTGCCCCATAGTGTTTTATCCATCTTATATAAAGTAAAATTGCAAACAATTATTTTTAAAAAAATTTTTTTATCAAACATCATAACGGTGCCTGGCCAAAAAACTTTTGTGTTGGTCAATTAGAATATGGCCGTGCCATCAGGGAAGAAAAACTCCATAAATGTGATTTACCTGGTCATTCAGTACATTTCAGGTTATCATCTGGCTTCATTTTAATGCCACATAACATTTCTGAGCATAGACCTGCCCGACTGACGCAACCCCAGATCATTACATGTGTACAGTGGCATCATCACATAATGTGCTTCCCTTGAATCACTCTTGATCAGGGTCAAGAGACCACATGAACCTTTTCCATCCATTTCCCAATCCTGTGAGTTCTCACCACATTGTGTGTGTGTGTGAATGGAAATGTTCTTACTTTCACTATTACAGATAGCTCTGATTTCTACTGTCCATTTTTTATGATGCTAATTCACAAAGCATTTAAGTGCCCCCTGATTCTGGTTATTCGTGATTTTTTTTTTTTCTTCCCCATTTTATTCCCAGTGAGCTCAGTATTGAAGAAATGACATCACACAAGTGTTTTGAAGAACAGGCGATATTTCATTGTTTTATTGTCAGGCTCAACATTTCAACACTATTGCATGAATAAATGATTATAAACAGTTGTTTTAGGCAAATATTAAAGAATAGTTTGTGAAATCTCAATTTTATGATGTCCATTATGCCGTGTGGTGTTACTGTCTTAGCTAAATATGGGGTTTTGGCTGCTATTAGACACAAAATCTAACCCTGGTTGAATATAGGACATTTATATCTACAGTAGATGACCCAAAAGGCCAAAAAAATATGTATTATAATAAGCATAAGCACATTTTAATATAAACCTGTAATTTCTCATGCGGCCGGAACTATTGTTAATAAAACTTAATCAACACCGTCTGACCAATCAGAATCAAGGAGTTAACATTCAATATGTGAAAAACTCTGAAATTGTACAGAATTGAATATAATTTGTTAAAATCATTAGATACTATTCATTCTATCCCTAGTTAAGATGAAAAGCTTTCACAGCAGCACTTGCTTGCTTTACCCACTCTATCTTTTATATAGAGTTGCCTACTAGATCGATAAATACAAGTGAAAATCTCTCTCTCTCTCTCTCTCTCTCTCTCTCTCTCTCTCTCTCTCTCTCTCTCTCTGGATTGGCTGAAATGCAATTTATTTCTACTCGGCTTAGATAATGAATAATAGATGCTATCCAGCGAGTTGAAATTGTCATAGCTCTTTGCTGCACTTCAAAGGCTGAAGACAAAAGTATCAGCTGCATTAGCTTGGAAATTCAGTGCTGGTAATTGAAATCCATTAAGATGATGTAAAATGAGGCTGATGGTAAATATAAGTGAATTTCATGCAAGCAGCTGATGTTAATCTGAGCCTAAAAGCAGCACAATGTTCATATGTGTGTGCATGTAAGATGGAAAGGAGGAAGAATGTGTAATGTGTGTGTGAGAGATCGAGAAAGAGAATGTGTGTTTGTGTGTGCATGTATGGTGCTTTTGTGTGTATGTGTGAAAGGAAGATTGCATGTGTTGAATTGCTGAATTACAGTAATATCCATTAGATTTATTGTGTTCTGGCTCTCTGTCTGTCCCGCTTTGCCAAAGGCAGAGTGCATTACATTTCATCACACTTTCATTTTCTCCACTGGAGGGGTTATGGGAGGTACAGAAGCCGGTCTGGGGTATACACCAGATAAATCTCATCTGTAACAGAATCACTCCTACACCACAACCCACATTCTCCCCATCACACAAACATACAAACACACACACACACACACACACACACACACACATACAGACAGTGCATTGTTCTTGTTCAGGGAGCTACAGAAAAAAAGAAAAAAACCATGAACCACCATCTGTCATCATATCAAACTAGTTTTAGAAGAACGTTCAATTCAATTGAATTTACTTGCGCACTTGAAATTTACAAGAGACATGGTTTCAAAACACTTTCACAGAAATCCATGTCTAGATCACATAATAATAAGCCAACTTAAGGAAAAGACTTTCATTTCAACTTGCTGAAATGCTGTGAAGAAAGAACCAGTAAGAGACTCAAAACCTGACAAAGGAAAGCATTAGTAGAATAAGCCATTCTCTGTTCTTTATAATGAAAAAAAATACCTACGACACACACTTTTTGACAATCTTACACAATACTTCATTGTTGTTCTAAACATTTATGTTCGTATTCACGTGTGGGTTTGATTATTTATTCCACAACACCATGTCTATAACAGCAGGACTTCAGCTCTGTCTGCAGGGCAAGTCACAGGCTTACATTAACACACGTGTTCTAATACGGTTTCCTATTTCTGCAGTTACACAATACCTTGCATAGGGGTTACCGCACATATTAGAAAAAAGTCTTTTGAAAATTGTTGATATGGTTCAATACAAATTAATTGGTGAGCCAATCAGTGTGCATATATATAATTTCTGCACACTAAGATATATATAATTTCTGCACACTAAGATAGATATATATATCTGTGAGTATTTAATCGTCAGAGGTAAAGCTGCAACTACTGCAGCATGGGCTCTGAACCACCTCGGTCAGGATTATCATTTACAACATTTACAAACTTACAGCCTTATTTAAGATGTTCACACCATCAAATATTTTACTAAAAGTCAAGATACTGTGCTTGAAGTCTTGTGTAAATGTCAATCGGTTTTCCGTCATGAAAATTCCCGGTTTGACTTGAACGGCCCTCCTATAATGAATCGGTCATTCATTATTCCATAAAAATATTACTGCTTACAAATTCCTGTCAAATATAAGGAATAACACATTATACCCTGACACTGATTTTTTAATTATAAGCACACACCCATTACCTAGTTTCTGAGGTCCCATTTAGGTTTCACATCCTTATTATTGGATGACTCTTCAAATCAAATCAGCATTTGTCTTTAGTCTTTTGCATTGCATTTCTTTATAGGGTTTGGTGTGTCATCAGCATAGCAACAGAACCCATTAAAATGCAAATAGCTGTATATCATAGTAATATAAATACATAGAAAATAGAAGTGGCCCTACAGCAGAGCCTTGTGGTACACAAATTCAATTTTGTTACGTTCGAAGCACCTGATGATACTAGATTGTGTGAGTATACACTAACTCAAGCACCATTTTATATTTTTCTTTAGATTAAAGAATTATTACTTATGAATGAGTTCTCTATATATAAGTGCAAGCCTTCCTTTGGGCAACACCAGATTAAAAAAATATTTCTTATATTCTGACTTTTATATAAGGGGTGTTAAATGTTCAGCATGTGCATAATTGATTAAGAAATAAGAAGTGTGGGAAGCCAGGTTAAGTTTATTTTATGTCTGAGGATTGTTTAATTCATTACTATTTGGTAGACACAGTAAGTCATGGGGATGAAAAATCCAGGGGGGGGAGTAATGATAACAATAATAATACTTATTGACCTGTATCCAGCCTCATTTTGTACTTGCTTAATATTACCTCTATAGCCAGTATACTTCAAGTTACTCATTAGCTCCTGTACTACACATATTGACCTGAGAAGTCAATAGTTTAATTAGCATGAATGGATGACATTTGATCTTTTCAGATGCTGGAACTTGAAGTGATGTGGAAAAGTGTCAAAACTCAAGAGAAAAACAAAAAGTATTGCAAACTGAAAAATACTATATATTTTTTGCATGTTCTCTTTGAGCCACACAATTTTTAATAAGCACAGATACCAAAATAATGTTTTGTTTTTTTCTTGTTGTTTGTTTATATGAGTGTGAATTTCTGAAAAATGCTATAACTTTCCACAGTTTGGTTACAATGGATAAATCAGCCTTCAGTTGTGTTTGTGGTAACATAAGTATGCAATTTAGTATAAACAATACGTTTGACTTTTTAAATTAAATTAAAAGGAAACTCATGCTTTTATTGTGTTTTTCTAGTGAGTCACTGGGAGCAAATTGTAACAAGGAAAAAAAAGTATTGTTTTGTTTTACACAAAACCGTTTAAATCACAAAGAATATTAAAGATTGTGAGAAAAATATAGACAATAATGAAAAACCTATATAAAAAATTACCAGAACTTCAGTTTACAGCCCTGCCAGTTGCAGTGTTAGTTTCTCTTAGGTAGTTGAAAGCAGCACCTTATCAATTGTACAGGTACAGTATGTACCAAATAATGTCCATTCATGCATTGTTTGATTGCATGAAGATCAGTGGTCCCTTAATTTATTGTATAACGGAGGTTATTCTGCCACTGGCGAACCGGTGTAGCAGATGAGGATGGGGTTCCATGTTGAAATTCCTCTAAGAATTTCACTCAGGTTTCAGGCCCCATCATAGTACAGAAACTGCACTAGTTAAAATTGCAAATGACTTGTTTTTAGCTTCGGACCAAGGCTGCATCTCAATACTAGTCTTACTTACTTAGTTCTTGCTGCATTCGACACTATAGATCATAACATTCTCATAGATCGCTTACAAAATCACATAGGTATTCAGGGACAGGCGTTAAAATGGTTGAGATCATACCCGTCTGATCGATACCATTTTGTAGATCTAATGGGCGAACCGTCTGGAGTAATGCCAGCAATATATGGGGTCCCACAAGAGTCAGTTTTAGGACCTCTGCTGTTCTTAATATACATGCTTCCCTTGGGCAACATCATTAGAAGACATGGAATTAGTTTCCATTGTTATGCTGATGATACCCAATTATATATCTCAACTAAACCAGACAAAATACCCAAGTTGTCTAGACTAACTGAGTGTGTCCAGGACATAAAAGATTGGATGACCAATAACTTTCTTTTGCTAAATTCAGATAAGACAGAGATATTACTTATTTCCCCAAAAACCAGTACACAACAGCTCTCACAATTCAGCCTGCGTTTAGAAGGATGTACTGTTACTACCAGCTCGACARTGAAAGACCTGGGCRTRATATTAGACAGTAACTTGTCCTTTGAAAATCATATTTCCAATATCACAAAAACAGCCTTTTTCCAYCTTAGAAATATTGCCACGCTTAGAAACATTTTATCCATATCTGATGCAGAAAAGCTGGTTCATGCATTCATGACCTCCAGACTGGACTACTGTAATGTATTATTATAAAGCATTATTATCACTGGCTTCCTGTTCAGTTTAGAATTAATTACAAAATACTATTACTTACATACAAGGCTTAAAATGGTCTAGCTCCCACATACCTAACCAGTCTTCTGATACGCTACAATCCACCACGTTCCTTAAGATCACAAAACCCTGGACTTCTTGTAGTTCCCAGAATTTCTAAATCTACAAAAGGAGGTAGGACATTTTCGTATTTAGCTCCAAAACTTTGGTATATCCTTCCTGACAGTGTTCGGGGCTCAGGCACAGTTTCCCAATTTAAAAGTAGACTCAAGACACATCTCTTTAATCTGGCATACACGTAACTCATCCCATAACCTCATACTACAGTACATCTATCCTGAATGGCAACTACACTAATTCTCTCCATCTGTTCAGTATTCTTCTACCCATCCCGAGGCATCTGGAGATTGTGCCAGCTTCAGTAGAAAGAGTCCAACCCTGCAAAGTTCCTGAGGCGTCCAGAGTAGGACCAGCGGGATTCATGATGCTTTATGATGGTTTGGAGCAACACATGCTGCTCCTGAGCTCCCAGTGATCCTGACTCCATCTGACATATGCACCTGCTGACTCATCCCTGTGCTGAACTGGACTTCATGTTAATGTAAAGAGCTTCTGTTATATTGAACTTTAAGCTGCATAACACACACGATGTTATATAATTTCTATCTGTTATCACCCAGATGAGGATGGGTTGAGTCTGGTTCCTCTCAGGGAGTTTTTCCTTGCGACTGTCGCCGTCACCCTTGGCTTGCTCATCAGAGACATTTCATTCATCATTCACTCATTATTATCTAGACACATTTTTCTCACTCATACACACTTCCATAAATTTTCTTTAAAAAAATTTTTTCATTCTTGGAAAGCTGCTTTGAGACAATGAACATTGTTAAAAGCGCTATATAAATCAAATTGAATTGAACTGAATTGAAATTGGTTCCTCTTAAAGTTTCTTCCTATTGCAATCTCAGGGAGGTTTTCCTTGCCACGGTCACCCTCATCAGGGATAATCTGATCATTATAATTTATACAAAGTTCCCTAATTTTCTTTTGATTTTGTAAAGCTTCTTTGCGACACTTTTGTTAAAAATGTTTTATAAATAAAAAAAAACAGACATAATCACACATAAAATAACAGCTTTCTACACACAGTGGGTGTACCTCATGTCTCTTTTATAGAAAGATGGTGCATCTTTGGATTGTTGCCGTCTCTCCGCTTCATGTCCTTAAGACAATGAATCTACAACATGCATAATGGCTCCTGAATGCACCAAATCAGTGCTAGTGATTTAGCAGAAGCATGGGAGGGGGGGAGTATCGGTATTGTATACCACATAGCTTTAAGTATATAATATGGTGTTTGCAAACCATCAAAATCGAGTAATGACACATGACCTGTAGTACATGTAATTCTGATGTAGCTGCAATGTCAATCACATTTTTTTTTAATGTTTAGTGTAAACATGTTTTTCAATGGCTTCAACATTCTCCAAAAATCCACTCAATACATTTATGTCACTCTTGACATTTACTTTAGTGTTTTGGACAGATGGTAATTTCATTTCACTGATCACGTGGAAAAAAGAAGTGACGGCTTTTCAGGATGCATCGACTTTGTTGTGGTTGAAGATGAAAATAAATATTTTAAAAATTGTCAGTTTTGCTACATGTAGCTAATACATTTCTGGACTGTCCACCTCCGTAGTTAATCTAACGATCTAGTGAATTTAAGGAGAGCAACAAGCAGATTGAGAAGTTTTGAAAGTGTTGCAGGTTTGCTGTCCACCATGAGAAGCTCGTGTAGGATGCAAGGCTTGTTAGTTTTTAAAATCTCAGAAATATCTAAGAGGATATTAGTGGTTAGACCTTCATGTTAAGTTCTGATGGGTTTGCGCATTACAGTCATGGCACTATTTACAAGTGTTCTTAAAGCAATAGAGACTCTGCTGTAACAGCTTAACTAACGAGGATGTGCAGAAGGTACCACCGGCATGAGAAATCACCGCCCATCTACTCCTCCATCAACGAGCACAAAGAATTGCACTTTTGAGAGCGGTGTAACAACAGCACTTCGATCTCAGTTTTCTGCAAGCTGCTATGTCCATTAACCCACTTTGTGAGATTTGTTACTTTTTTTTTTTTTTTTTTTACAGAAAAACACAAATAAATAACCAAAGGTCTTACAATCCAAGCAGGTTTTTCAGCTCAAACCTAAAGACTGCAATTGAGTCCGGTTCCTGAAAGCTGACAGAAAGGTTACTTCACAGCTGGAGTTTTAAAAGGAAAAAACGCTCTACCCCTGCTGTAATTTTCATAATTCTAGGTGCCCATAAAGATCCTGCACACTGTGATCAAAGCAGTCATGGAGTATCGTATTACTCAGTGCGTTTGCACACACATTGGGGGCCAAAACTATTAAAGCTACACAGGTCAGTTGTAGTATTTTTGTAATTTAACCGGAGGCCAGTGTCATGTGAGTAATGCAGGACTAATATGTTAAAGCATTATAGTGCATTCTGAATTATCTGTCTAAAACCCATTTGTGTCACAAGCTCCACACAACACCTTATGGATTGACTGGGTTGAGGGTCATAAAAGAACACTCTGTAGTAGAAGACCTGTATGTTGGCAAATCCATTAATAGTTTGGAGTTGGCCACAACTTCACATTGAAAAAGCTTCATGTGTTTCCAACAACAGCAATTCTTCACTGTCTGTGTTGTTCTTCACTCATTTTCTTTAAAACAGACGCATTCTTGTTTAAATGTGAGATGATGCAAGCTGCTGTAACAAAACAAAAAAAAAAAAAGAAAATTAAAAGTCTATGCTCTCACACTTTGCATATTTCTTTTAAGATAACAGAGTTATGAATAATGCTATACATTAAAGCTCCCTTAACTTGCATAACTGAACCATAAAACGTAAGCATATAAAAATAAGCATATATAAATCAGTGTTACAATTTTATGCCTACACTATGTATGGTCAACATTAATGTTAATCAGAATGTTAACAAAGTAATATAATACACACGCGGACAAAATTGTTGGTACCCTTCGGTCAATGTAAGAAAAACTCACAATGGTCACAGAAATAACTTAAATCTAACAAAAGTAATAATTAAAAAAAAAAAATTCTATGAATGTTAACCAATGAAAGTCAGACATTGCTTTTCAACCATGCTACAACAGAATTATTTTAAAAAATAAACTCATGGAACAGGCCTGGACAAAAATGATGGTACCCCTAGAAAATATTGAAAATAATGTGACCAAAGGGACATGTTAATTCAAGGTGTGTCCACTAATTAGCATCACAGGTGTCTACAATCTTGTAATCAGTCAGTGGGCCTATATATAGGGCTCCAGGTAGTCACTGTGTTGTTTGGTGACATGGTACTGTATGTACCACACTCAACATGGACCAGAGGAAGCGAAGGAAAGAGTTGTCTCAGGAGATTCGAAAGAGAATTATAGACAAGCATGTTAAAGGTAAAGGCTATAAGACCATTTCTGTAGCCAAACTCCCTGGACGTGGCCGCAGGAGGAAAATTCATGACAAATCAAAGAGACGGATAATCCCAATGGTAACAAAAGAGCCCAGAAAGACTTCTAAAGAGATCCAAGGTGAACTTCATGCTCAAGGAACATCAGTGTCAGATCGCACCATCCGTCGTTGTTTGAGCCAAAGTGGACTACATTGGGACGACCAAGGAGGAAAACATTGTTGAAAACAAATCATAAAAAAGCCAGACTGGAATATGCCAAACTACATGTTGACTTCTGAGAGAATGTCCGATGGACAGATGAGACAAAAATGGAACTTTTTGCCAAGGCACATCAGCTCTATGTTCACAGGCGGAAAAATGAAGCATAACAAGAAAAGAACACTGTCCCTACTGTGAAACATGGAGGAGGCTCTGTTATGTTCTGGGGCTGCTTTGCTGCATCTGGCACAGAGTGTCTTGAATCTGTGCAGGGTACAATGAAATCTCAAGACTATCAAGGGATTCTAGAGAGAAATGTGCTGGCCAGTGTCAGAAAGCTGGGTCTCAGTCGCAGGTCATGGGTCTTGCAACAGGACAATGACCCAAAACACACAGCTAAAAACACCCAAGAATGGCTAAGAGGAAAACATTGGACTATTCTAAAGTGGCCTTCTATGAGCCCTGACCTCAATCCTATTGAGCATCTTTGGAAGGAGCTGAAACATGCCGTCTGGAAAAGGCGCCCTTCAAACCGGAAACAACTGGAGCAGCTTGCTCATGAGGAGTGGGCCAAAATACCTGCAGACAGTTACAGGAATCGTTTGATTGCAGTGATTGCCTCAAAAGGTTGTGCAACAAACTATTAAGTTAGGGGTACCATCATTTTTGTCCAAGCCTGTTCCATGAGTTTTTGAGTTTTCATTTTTTTTTTTATAATTCCATTGAAGCATGGTTGAAAAGTAATGTCTGACTTTCATTGGTTAACATTCATATAATTCTTATTTATTATTACTTTTGTCAGATTAAAGTTATTTCTGTGACCATTGTGAGTTTTTCTTACATTGACCGAAGGGTACCAACAATTTTGTCCGCGTGTGTATGTTTAAAATATAATAATTCACATTTATTTAAGTGTTTACACTGCAATAAATTTTTTTTAAAATGAAGTCTATTTTTACTCATATTTATTTCAGGATTAAAATGTTCATTGTATTAGGAGATAATTTAGATTTCTTTTATACAGTATAAATAAACGATAGAAATTAACTGTTCCTAAAGACCATATGGACTTTTTTAATACAAATAAAATCTACAAATATGCCTATATAAATAATGTAATAAATAGTAATATACATTATACATAATATTAAATTATGTAAATCATGTAATAAAAAATATTTAAAAAATATGTCTGTGTAATTTAGAAAAAATACAAATGTTCTAAATGTTGAACTCCAGTCTCCATTTGTAAATATTAAAACTTGCAATTTGTAAATATTAAAACTGTTGCTATAATTTAGTCTGGATAATGTTGCTATGTGTATTGATTCACAAGATCAGGGCTTGTTCATGTTAATGTGTTCATAATGTCAGTTCAATGACCGTAATGTTAAAATACATTTTTACAGTGATGAATAATAATCTGATGGTGCAAAATTCTACCAGTTGTATGATATTATTTTAATCATAGCAAGAAAACACAAGATTTAAGTTCTCCGTTTAGGTAACTCCACAATAAATAAATAAATAAATAAATAAATAATGGAATTATTCAACTTTATATCTTGTGATTCCTAGACTGAATATCATTATTTTAATAGAGAAATAATTAGATTAAGAAATGAATGTGGCATGGTTGCTCAGTGGTTAGTACTATTGCCTCATACCTCCCAGAGTTGGGGGTTCAAATCTCGCCTACGGCGTATTTGTGAGGAGTTTAACTCTGTGATTGGTGGGTTTTTATCAAGATATACTCTTTCCTTCAACAATCCAAAGATATGAGCCTAGATTAAGTGGTGTTTCCAAATTGCCCGTAGTGTACAATTAGGTGTGTGTGTTTGTTTGTGCCTTGCCATGGGTTGGCATCCCATCCAGGGTGCACCTCTCCTTGTGCCCTAAGATCCCTGGGATAGGCTCCATGCCACCAGTAACGTGGGGAAAGCAATATAGGTCATTATTGAGTTATCTTGATCTCTAGCTTCACAGTGCAGTAGAGGTTATCACTGTGGCCTCTCACCTCCAGGGGCAAGGATTCAATTCCCACCTCAGGACTGGGAAGTGGAATTTACATGTTCGTCCAGTGGTGGGTTTCATCTGAGTACTCTGGTTCCCTCTCACAGTCCAAAGACATGCAGATTAAGTTATTTGACATTCCCAAATTGCGTGTAGTGTGTCAATGAGGGGGTATGCCTGTGTACCCTGCGATGGATTGGCACCGTGCCCAGGGTGTAACCCGCAGTTCAAGCTTAAATATTGAAGTACGAGTCTATAAAGTGAATTAGTTGCACCTCTCTTTGTACAAACTGTGTGCTTCTTGCTTTTTTTTTTCTATAATAAATCTGTGTTTCACAGTTGTTGCATTTCTGATACCACCACCACCACAAAATTACATAAATGTTCTTTGTAACTTTTTTCGAAAAGTTCAGGAAAAATATCCTGTAACATAATTCCACTTTAAAATTGTAGTGATGTTCATTACCAAAATAACTGATGCCTTGGTGTTCAGAACATTTCTATTCTTGGCCTCAGAACTTTGCACCAAACCACACCATGTGTGTTCTTATGCAAGCAGATTGGGAGAACAGTATGAACATTGTATGATTCGTGCCATTACACGTCAC
This sequence comes from Clarias batrachus, assembly GCA_003987875.1. NCBI lineage: Eukaryota > Metazoa > Chordata > Actinopteri > Siluriformes > Clariidae > Clarias > Clarias batrachus. The sequence continues at coordinate 206,139 of QMIH01000322.1, forward strand.
CACAATGAAACAAACATGCACTCATCACGTTCATCATGTTCAGTTGGAAAAGTAACAAGGATTCGATGAGATTTGTTTTATGTTTTATTGTAGGCCATTAACCAGTTTTATGAACACACTACTATGCATTGCACACTCCTTTTTGTACTTATTCGCACATGTATACACACATAAACATTTGTGCAACATTATGTAACCTTGCTTATACTGTTTAAATGCAGTTATATAATGCATGTTTACATAGCTGCCCTTTTTTTGCTTCGCATCCTTCAGAAAGGAATGTAACTGAACTCCTCGGCTTGTTCTTACAAGGTAAAAGAGCCTAGTTTTGTTTACAATCCATAGCTAATAGGTGTTTAATGGGAGATCCTATAGAGAAGGTTTCTACAGTAGATACCTTTTAGTGTGTGTGTGTTTTGCAGGATTACATTACATGCAGATAACGTTTAAGCACACCAAGACAAGCAGTGACAAGCAATAGATCAACCAAGATTTGAGGTCATAAGACGAAAATTTATCAACAATGATGTCAGTGTTGAAGATATTCTCATTTGCACTGTACTGTATATACAATACGTGTAGTGTATAGCACATATAGCGGTTGTACTAAAAAACATGTTGAAAATATTGAGACATTATTTTCTGTGTCTGTTGTTGTTATTATGCACAAACAAGCAGCTTTTTATTATTATTATTGATGATGATGATGATGATGATGATGATGATGATGATGATGATGATAATAATAATAATAATATATTTTTTTTATGATTTTCCCCGATTCCTCTCGCTAATGTAGTCATATCCAATTCCCACCCACACTCCCACATCAAGGCTACAACCAATAACTAGGGAAGGCAAAGACTAACACATGCTTCATCCGAGTCACGTGACACACTTGGAGGACAGTGCTATCTGCTCCTTCTGCTGTGTGAGCTCACAGATGACCGTGATTAGTTGTACAGCTGTAATTGATGTGAGAGTGCCAAGTGACTCCCACCCCTCCCCTCTGAGAGATCTCGGCCAATCAGCTCTCTCCAAGCCCCCATTTTTAACAACCACCGCAACAACCTCATTTCCCCTCTCGTTTGTTCAGCATCACCAGTACATTTAATCATCGCACTGATCATCTGTCATCACCTGCACCTGTTTCTCACTGGTTCATGCCTTTAAGTTTGAGTTCTTTTTTTCTGCTTGAATGATTCATAGGTTACTGTGCGGCTTAACAAACAGAAAACATTCCTCTGAAAGTGTTCAGGTAAACAGCAAAATCTGCAGTGTTGAAATAACATTATATGGGTCCAATTGGACTCAAATGAACTCTGAAAGTGTTAAATCAACACTAGAGAGTTTATACTGTGTACAGGGACTGGACTGAGAATAAGAGCCAAAAATGGGAGCCAAAAAATTCCTTCAGGAAGCCTGGAGAACTATGGCTCGAAACTGCATTAAAAAATACAAGAAAGTCAGACTCTTTTAAAAACAAAATAAGAAGAAATGTGTGGGGCTTAAGACTTTTGCACAGTGCTGTACATGGACATACTGACAGAAGGCGTATTTAAAGATTTTAACATCATAGTAATACATAGACATGAAATTGTTGTTTATTATACACAATGATTTACAATAAATCAGGTATTATTTCAAATCAGTTGGCTGAGTGGTCAGCACCGTCATCTCACACCTCCAGGTTTGGGGGGAATTGAATCTCACTAGTGAAAAGGTGTAGATTAATTAGCATTTCCAAATTGTCCATAGTGTATGATTTCATGTACCCTGCGAAAGGTTGGCACACTATTAAGGGTGTACCCTGTCTTGTACCCAAAACTCCCTGGGATATGCTACTGGCCCACTGAGACCCTACATAGGATAAACCTATAAATAATGGATGAATAAATACATATAATGTGACAATGGAAAAAAAAAAAAACAGTGTGTGTGTGTGAGAGGAATGAAAAACAATCTGTTGTTGTTGTTGTTGTTGTTGTTGTGTGTGTTTGACTCTATCAGTTTGAAAGAGCCATCTCGAAGCAGTCTTTAAATAAGATGTGTTGTTGTTTTAATTATTGACAGTAAAGCAATCAATTCATAATTACAAAACATTTGCTTGTAGTCATCACTGCCAGCAGTGACTAGCAGTTCAATTTGCTCTGCTGTAATCTGCTCTGGTAATTAGAACACACACACACACACACACACACACACACACACACACATGCGCGCGCACACAGCCCCCTGATCGCTCAATTTTCTGAAATACACAAACACATGCACACATTGCCACTTGCAGTCAAATTATAGTTGTTTTGTTCTTTAGTTGTTGTTTTTTTTACCTGCTGTAACCATGGCAACATTAGTTAATTTTAATTGTCATTTCTCTAGGTTGTGTGATCAAGTGTGAGTCTAGCCAGTGATATTTATTCATGCTTTGCACAGTATATTACAGCTGTGGTGAATTTTCAGTATATAAATATTGATTTGGGGAAAACGTGGTAAAGCAGACGAAAGAGACAGACAGGGGGAGAGAGAGTACTTTCTGCAAACTGCATTATTTTATCTTTAATCTTTTAACTTGTAATTACAGCACTCTACAAATCGACAGCATAAGACATTGTTCATTCAAATAATTGCGTTCATTAGTCATTTGTTTGGGTGAAAAAGTTCATAAACCATTCTGTGACATGCTGTAAGTGGAAAATAATCAACTTCTGGGTGATTAAAGCAACCATGATTTAGGTTAGGCTCTATTACACTACTCCTTTTTTTGGCCTGCTTTCTTGCTTTTATTACTATATAAATAGTGTATTCTTATTAATTCATGCATAGTGGAACCTCGGCATACAAACACCCACCTCATCAATTTTTCGCCTTAAGAACTGAAATTTTGAAAGACGTTTTGCCATACAAAGCATTTGCGGCATAAAAGTGAGCGAACCGAGCTGAAACCTAACACCGGCTAAATTGCCAGGAGCCGTTAAAAACTTGTTTGAGTCAGTGGAAAGCAAAGCAATTTGAGTTTACATATTTAATTGCAGTTTGTGCAAGATTTATTTAAGACTTGCACCATGGGTCCCAGGAATGTTAGCAAGGACAGTAGCAAAAAATTTATTATATTTTGGGAAATTTGGGAACGGATAATCTGCATTTACATTATTTCCTATGGGAAAATGTGCTTTGCGATACGAAATTTAATCTTAAGAACTCGCCTCCAGAATAGATTTAATTCATATACTCTGGTATTGTACCACTGTTGCATTTTTTGTGTATGCATAATTGTACGTCACAAAATTGAATTAATTTTAATAAAGGTTTTCCTTGGTGCCCATCAAGTCAATACTCCATTCTAAATGTAATTTTCAGTTATATATATATTAATTAAGTATAATTTATAATATTAATTTAGTCATACCATATACCAAAGTAGGTAAACAAAAAAGATGTTTCACTGATAATGCTAACTGGCTAACAGTGTGAGGTTTTAAAATTATACCCATAAATATCATTATTTTCACTGCTAATTGTGATGAATTAATTAAACAGGATTAAACATTCATGTTCATTCATTTTTAAAGCAGTCACTAATTATGCTAACTAGCTTGCTAACCCTAGGTTTAACCTGACAGGATTTCTGAAAGGAATTTTAAACCATAACAATAAATATAATTATTCCTTCATTCATTCCTAATGAAAATACAACTTTCCAAACTTGCTCTTATCTAGTAAATATTAGATGATTTCTTTAAATAATATCGAGACATTTGTTGATCCGTTATTGCGAATTCTAAATAGCTAACTACCGAGCTAACGTGAGCTAACCTGACCAGGGTTTCACGAAAGACTTTTAAGTCATATTGATATGTTGTCTTATTGATCATTATTGATGCTATCTTGAGGTAATATGGGTTGATTTCTGAGAGTACAGTTCAGAAATGTTCATAATGGTCATTAAAAAGGCTAACTAGCAAGTTACCCCTGCAGAAATCCTGACCAGAATTATGGAAGGACGTTTAAAAATCACATCAATAAATATCTTGTGCTAGTGAGCTGTCAAACATGAGCAAATCTGACAAGATCCCTGAGACAAATTTTAAATCGTATCAATTAACATTTTGAAATATAACATGGTTAAAGCAATCTAGATATTATGAGCTGATCTGAGGGGATTACATTTAAATGATATCAATACTTATTTTCTTAATCACCAAAGCTAATACTTAGAAGCTACATAGCAGAAATACACGATACACGATTGTAAACTTTACTGGCAAGATGATTTTGTAATTCACATGAACAAACGTTAATTTCTTATTCTAACTAGATATTTAACCTCCAGTCTCTGAAGAATTTTTGTCTTATTTATGCATGTCTGTCCGTCCGGCCAGGTTTTGTTACAGAATCACGCAAAACTGGCTGGATAGAATTTAATGAAACTTTGGCAGTGCTTGGGTATTTGCCTGTAGTTAAACCGGCATTTACATATTAATTTAAATATTTAAGAGAAGTAAAATTATGAGCAGTTTTGTACCAGATTATAAACCAGACGTTTTGACAGTGTCAAACTGTGGGCGCGTCCTAAATTGAGCGCTGGTCAGAATTTAATGAAACATTTCCAGTACATGGATATCTGCTTAAAGTTTAACCTGAACCATAACTGAAATCAAAATGATGTTTAACTGTTATCAACAGTTATGTGCCGAATTTAATAATCTACTTTAAAATAAGCTACTAATGCACTACTTGCTCAATGTGAACAAACACCTGTAGCAATAGATATTCATTTTAAAAAACTGTATATTTTTACTGGGATTAGTTAGTATTTTTGCCGCTGAAATAACCGCGCTGAAGTGGTCCAAGTGAATTGTAACGCGCTGGAGTCGTTTAAAACAAATCTTTATCCAATCTACTTTTTCGATTTCTCCTTTGTGATTCGCTCTCCAATTACCAAACAGGGAGTGTGAAAGAAGTACAACTTTTACAAGTGTAAACAAGACATAAGATACTCAACCTAGCAAAATTTTATTTTTTTGTATAATAAATTGTATCATTTAATGTGAGTTCTGTCATACAAAAAGACAGGCAGACATGTAGAGTACATGGGCTTCAACCTGAAATAATAATATTACTGATTGCATTAAAGCTGATCATTTTATCTTTAGCTTTAACTATTTAACTATTTCTTCAAACTCTTTAACTGTCAGTGACAGGTACTCGCGCTAGTCCTACATATACCTGGCTAGAAGCAGCATTTCTGAGGGAGAGATCCTTTCTGAGACATGTGTTGTAATGGTGATTTATTTGAAAACACAAAAATCTTAGTCAGTCTGATGTCAGACCTTTACTGAATGGTTATAAAATGACTCACAGTCACTACATTCTCGGTTGTTTGTTGTCTCAGTCTCTGAGGTCAGATATTCAGTTTTCTTCCCCCAAGCCAGTTTGATGGAAAGCTAACAACATGTTGTATTGCTGATACACTCACAATGTGACTACATTCTCTCAATTACTGATGGGAGATAGTTTGTAACCTGGTTACAAATGGCTCCTGCTTCACTGATGATGTCAAGCACCTTTATCAGCTCCAGCCCAAACAGGTGCAAACAAAAAGAACAGAGTGTCAGGAATCACAAGCGCTCTCTCTCTCTCTCTCTCTCTCTCTCTCTCTCTCTCTCTTTCTCTCTCTTGGTAATTCTAATCACAGGTTTATATTAATGCACCCGTTGTCATAGAGTATTTTATCATTTCTATTGTAACACATAATTCCCAGGGATTGAATGGTGTACAATCAAACTGCATTCATTGCAGTTTCTGTTTAACTTCAACATTTGTAATATTTCATCTCTTATTTGTTTTTATATATCATACTAGCTTCAAATGAGAGTGGGTTACCAAGGGCTTGTGATACAACTGAGACTGAACGGCAATGCTATAGTGCTAGAGTGTAATTGACGGGATGAAGTAGCTTGATTCACAACATTAATTTAATGAGAAACAAAACTGTGAGACAGTAGTAACTAATATCCCTCCTAACATAAAAGACCACATAATATACACTTTTCCTATTTCCTTTACTCTCCAAAAAACAGCTTGTACACATGCAACGAGGTAATGAGGTAATGAGCATTAAGATAACAAACTAATTCAAACAGTGATTGCATCATAAGGCTTAACAAGGCACATGGAAATTTATAAGGTTTAAGCTGCTGGTTGCTCAGTGAGCTGTAGTGGATTGAACCTCTGGATAATCTAAAATGGGCTCAAAACTTGGAGAAAGAGGATTTAAAAACAAACAGAATGAAACTGATTTGTAATTTATGCAAGTGCACAGGGCTTGGCTTCAGTGGGAATAGAAGAAAATACTATTTGCTCCTTAAAAAAAAATTAAAAAATAAAGAAATAAATCTACCCATTGTTAAAGCCACAGCTTATGCCAAGTGTTTTCCCCTCAACATCCACTGAAAAATGCTTATATTTCCAAATACCAATCATTTGGATTTACATAAACAAATACTTAAGAGCCTCCGATTGAATAATCACTGCAGTGATTAAATTTAAACTTGTCCATTGAGTAGCTTATTTCTTAAGCTATCATATTAGAAGACGTTTTTTTTCTGATCATGCACAAGATCAGATTCTGATATTGTGTTTCAGAAGAGTCAAATTAGGCAAAGAAAACAACTAAGGAGTCTGTTAAAGTTATTGGAACTTTGTGATGCATTATTAAAAGCTGGAAAAATTGAGTCAAAGTTTGCAGGAAAAAATTTAGACCAGAAATACACACATGAGGGAGGGTGATTAGAGATGAAAGTAAAAGCTTGGTGAAGTTGCATAAAAAAAATAATTACTGTAATAGTCAGAGCTATGTTTAATAGTATAAATAATCTAAATGTACCAGGTTGTACCATCACTTCTATGGATTTTATCTTCCCTGATGACATGGTGCTGTATATTCCACGGATATGATCTTCATTTACATATTTCTTTCGATTCAATTGCGACAATGACCATTGTTAAAAGCTCTAGATAAATACAATTGAATTGAGTTGAATGTGCTGGAAAAGACTTTACAGAGTGGTTTGACTCTCCTGTCATCAATACAAGCTCTCAGCCATGCAACTCCTGAACGGAAATAAATGTTGTGACATTGCACAAGGTTGTCAAAACAAAAATGCCATAGTGAATCCACACTGTAACCAGAGCTAAAGGTATTCCAATGAAATATGTGTGTGACATATTTTGGCCAGGCAGTAAATTTTTGAAGAGTTATACTATACTCCATGGCAATGTGTTAAAGCAATAGAAAGTGGTGCATGGCCAAAAAAAAAGCATATTACACCCCCTAATTTTCCTGCCAATGAGGCCGAGATTAAATTTCAAATTGAAATTATGTTTAACAGAAGAAGAAGGTCAAAGACCCACACCCTGCATTTCATTATCTAAGGAAATATGTGATTAGGATTGGAGATTGGCGATATCTCTAGTATTTAAAATTCACCTCTTCACCTGGTTTTAATACATTAAGACGTTTCTGAAGTTTCTTTAGAGAGAAGGAAAGAAATTAGAGAGAAAGTGCACTGGGGAAAACAGAATGAGAACAGTAAAAGAAACTAAGTGTCTACATTAAGAAGCAGATCTTGTTTGGTGCATTTCTCTACTCAACGTCCATGACCTGAATACAGATGGACCTTGTTACATAATGAATGAGAGCTTTACTCAGGAAAAAGATTAGCAACTGACCCT
>QMIH01000322.1:213985-255547 GCA_003987875.1 Clarias batrachus
CAGCTACTTATTTCAGGAACATGATGCTTTCAGGCAGAACCTTCTCTGCCATCCACAAGAGCTGGAGGGAATAGTTAATTGGAAAACATGCATGTATATTAGAATCAGAATAAAGGTGGCTAATTGGTCCCTGGTGTGAATAAAACTTTAGTGTGGAGGGAAACACTGAAAAATAACTGAGCAATTAATTGGCTAATTGACTGTAGAGCTGTATAGATATATAGTAAGAATTAGGGGGAAAAATGCAATTAAATAGAGTGGGCTGTACATGTGATGTGGATGTGTAATGCAATCCAACATAAGTTTCCAGTTAGGGTACCTCCATAAGTGATTTTTATTCCTTTTATACCATAGCAATTTGCAAACAGTTGCCATGTCATACTTTTAACCTGTAAAATTAAAAAGAAACATTCACATTCCATACAAACTTAAATCATTCTTTTGATTGTGTAAAGCTGCTTTGCGACAATGACAATTGTTAAAAGCTCTATACAAATTATTATTTAAATAATAATAATAATAATAATAATTTGACTTGGGAGACCCTACCAGGAGCACATGGCTCCAGACAACACCGCACCCAGGTTCATGAAGACACGCAAACCTCTCCACCGCAATAAGGTGAAACTTTACTTTGTGTGTGCCCGTGCGTGCACGCGCGTAATTTGACACACACACACACACACACACACACACACACACACACACAAACCGGCGCTTTATTTACACAAAAAACTCAGTTCTGTCGCGATTCTTTTCAATTTAAGGTGCTGGTTCATTTGTTATTTTTTATTTTTTACAGCAGTGATTCTGTTAGTATGCTCACGCGAGTATCATTAGAGAGATTTATTTTTTCACCGTTAAAACAGTGTTTGCATGGTGTATGTTAGTTGTGAAACTTAAAAAGCGAGGTGTGGAGAATAATTCCACACACACACGCATACAAATACATGGCGCCTGCGCGCGCACAAAAGGAAACACCTTTTTTTCTGGATTTATTTTTACTTTTTTTTTAATGTTAAGTGCAGGTTAATTTGTTTTATTTTTACTTTATATGTTGTATTAATTATTTTTTATGCATTTATTGTTTTGGGCTGTAGAACAAATAAGTGAATTTTCATTATTTCTTATGGCAAAATTTAATTTGGTTTACGAATATTTTGGAATACGAGCCTGCTTCCGGAACAAATTATGCTCGTAATCCAAGGTTCCACTGTATATGTTTGATCCATGTATGATGTGTTATAACTGTTTGATCATTTAATCACCAGCAGCCTTCTTTTATCTGTCATTCGATTCATTTCCTGAAAATGTTAACTATTTATCAAGTGCTTACTGTGGACACTTCTTCCCAATTGATAAACAAACTATCTTCACTATATCCATATGATGGTGAACCAAGAATTCAGCCATGCTGAGGTATAATCAAAGCCATCAAATAATCATCAATATTTAATTAACACTAATGTAGAAGTAAAATGTAAAAAAAAATTTATATGAATATATGCATGTTTATATGAATACCTTGACTGCCCTTCTCACCCATTCCGTATCTCTCACTACATTTATACTGGTTTCCTTCTCCGTTTCAGTGGGTTCTTATTGTCCCAGCAGACAGTGCTGTTTTTCCACTGCTGAATTAAACATTAAACATTAAATGTGTGTGACAGCAATAAATAGCATATATCAGAACGGGGATCTGATAATGACCTGGCTCCCATTCGAGCACCATTACGCCGCTTCTCAGATGACAACTGCTGAAATGTGATTAGCTGGCAGCTGCTTGAGTCCACTACATGGAGACAATCGGAGTCCCAAGCCATTGCTTTCATCTCCCATGCGCATGAAATTACACCGGTGTTTGCTTTGGATTAGACATTGTTTCTGTCCTCCAACCAATTATCATTATAATCAATGGAATTATGGCCCTGTTAGCATGCCTCTGGATTCCCAGACACACACATACCACATTCAGCACTACAGTCTCTCTCTCTCTCTCTCTCTCTCTCTCTCTCTCTCTCTCTCTCTCTCTCATTATTTGGTCAAAGTAACAGAAGCCACAAAGAACATTTATTTTAGTGGCTACATGCCACTTTATGATTAGTTTCTGACTTCACAAAAAATATGTAAGAGAAAAAGTATCAATAGCCAGGTAATGTGACAAGCAGGGTTCTTGTTATCAAAAGATGATGATTATTTGATAGCAGCATCTTCAAAAGTGCATCATCTAACAACAGTAAACTTTTCGTAATTACTGATTTCAGTGTTTACACAAAATTTCTAAATTATACATTGTAATTTTTTTTAAATACTAGCCATACATCCATGAATGGGTCAATCGTTCACGTGAACCTTAACCAGTGGAACGTCCAAGCCATTTCCACATGTTTAGGCCATTTAAAGGAGTTCCTGGGAGGCTAGCGTTTTGAAGCATTTGATCCGTTCATGGCTCTGCTATACTGAGACAACTTTCTGAACAGATGGTATCCAAGTGAAATGCTGGGATAGGTACATTACTGTAGCAGGGGATTTCGGGAGAAATAAAGGGAGTTTTTACTCTCGTAACTGATTCTGCACAATCCAAAGTCCCGGTTTGGAAAAGTACTACTTCTGGAGAGTATTTTCCCTAATAGACTGTAGATATGATCTGATTTTAAGTATGTAAAAGAGCTTGAAATGTCCTCCACTAATGATTGTCTATGTAATGTCCAATAAAATTGTAAACATTTGTAAAGAGCTGCAGTACTTTTATGGTCTCTAGGAAAACCGTCACTGGAGATTTATTAGGGGAGGGTGGTGCTGATCGTTTTTGTGTGCAGTGATTCTTAGAACCAAACTGTAAAATATATTTGGTGGTAATATATATTTGCATGTTCTTCATGTTTTCACATGGGTTTTCATTTCTTCTAGGCTTCTCAGTTTCCTACCAATATCATGCTGTTAGGAGTTTTTGGTGCACGAATGTGTGTCTATGCATGTGATGGACTGGAATGCCATCCAGAGTGTAGGCTCTGAACATAAACTCTGGTATTAGTGCAGTCCTGACCAGAATAAAGCAGTTATTGTCTTCATATTTCCAAGTTCAAAATATAAAGTTTATAGCATTTGTGATTTAATTTATGCTCATTTTCCAAAGAGGTGCCAACATTTCTGGAAAAGCAATATCTGCATATAAAACAATAAACATGATGACTATGAAGATATTCTAGTTCTCCAGATATTAATTTGTCAATTGTAGCTACAGCACAGAGATTTAGAATACACAAAATATATTATGTGGTCAGTCTGGTGTTTATGAATGTGTGGATTTGCCACTAGCACTATAATAAACAGACATTTGTGTAATAGACTTTTCCATCGCTGCAGATTTTTAATCCATATTTGTTTGCAGTGCGCTGAGAGAAACTCCCTGAAGCAAGCTGCCGAGCAGTTCCCATCAAATCCACAAATTGGTATTTACTGTTGCAACTAAATCAGCTAATTTATTTCTGTCTTTGATTTTATAGCAAAACATGTTTATTGGACTTGCTAGCATATGCGCTCGCTCTCTCGCTCTCTCTCTCTCTCTCTCTCTCTCTCTCTCTCTCTCTCTCTCTCTCTCTCTGGGTTTCTCTCTCTCCTTTTCTCTCTCCAGACTCTTTCCTCAGGGACTTGGTATGTTTAAGTAGCAACATATGAAACTGCATAAACTGCAATATTTCAGTACTCTAATAAAACATTTTTGTAATTATTATTTTTTTAAATCCTTAACATATGCAGTACTGTCGGCTTGCATCTCCGGGGTCCTGGTTCGATTCCTGCCTCGAGCCTGTGTGCATGTTCACCCCATGCTTGGTGGGTTTCCGTACGGGTTCTCTGGTTTCCTCCCACAGTCCGAAGACATGCAGATTAGAGCATTCACAAATTGCCTGTCGTTTGTGAATGAGCTTGTCTTTGTGTGCCCTATGATGGAGTGGCACCCCATCCAGGGTAGGATGTACCCCGCCTCATGCCCTAAGTCTTCCGTGGAGAGGCGGGGGTAGAGTGGTCCAGGCCCCCTGCAACCCTGTACACAAGATAAAGCGGTATAGACGATGACTGAGGTGAGAGTGAGGAAACATGCACAGAATAAGTTAGAGAATGAGTGAGTTTAAAAAATCAAAATGTAGCTAAAATTGTTCTTGGGCTTTCTGGTTAAAGTGCTTCCATTTAATTATCATACTTTAATCTCCTGGACCGTTCCTCTGGGGGGTTTGTTTTGTTGCCAATATCAAGACTCATTCCAAATAAATGATAATACTATAATAAGAATGCAGCTGTTAATGGGTTCCAAGAGTGCTCAGGCTGTACTGAGACTTCAAGATATCAAACTGATATGAATTTGTAAGAATTAAAGAGCCAAGCCAAATGCCAGAAAACAAGTACTTTTCTGGCCCAGCTCATAGTATTTGGAAAAGAACTTTAAACATGGCCTGTAGTCTCATAGTCAGCTGGTAAAAGAAAAAGAAAAGGCTTTGGGTCCTCTCAAGACATGCATAAAAAGATGTAAGAAATACAGTATGTGCTAACGTCCTTTTTGTCAAATCTCGTTTCATTATTGGGTTATTGCTAAATGCCTTCAATATTCATTACCTTGAGTTTAGCTTTAAGCAGCCTGGTGGTGTAGTGGTTACCCCAGGGTTTCCTCTGGGTACTCTGGTTTCCTCCCAAAGTCTAAACCCTTGCAGAGTAGGCTAATTGGTTTTTCCAAATTACCCAAAGTGTGTGAGTGAGTGATTTGTGTCCTTGTGCCCTGCGATAGATTGGCACCTTGTCCAGGGTGTACTCCGCCTAGTCCCTGCAACCCTGTACGAGATATAGAGAATGAGAGAGGGAGAGAGAATTTGGCTTTGACTGAAAATTATCTGTGTCAAATTTCATAACGATCAGATCAAATTTGCAGCAGGAATGGATGTTTCTGTTAAAAATCAAGTTTGTGTAATCTAATATGGCAATGCATAAGCTAACGTACAATGAAGAACAAGCAGAAGAAAGGCCTGAACTAGTCATTAAAAGACTGAAAGTTAAAACCCCCAAGAACCAGTACTGACTAACAGGTTTGAGGTTACATTGATAAAAGTAACCATCCTGAACCTGAGATCCTAGCCTTGGGATGCCAACAGCAATCCATAACCATGGAAACCAACTGATCATGTTCTTGGGGTATTAATCTCTTTATTGCCACAATAACTAATCAGTATATGATTTTTTATATGAAGAGGACGGATAGCATTTTCCATCGACACTGCCTTATGATGCAACATGAGAAGCAGCTTGTAAAGCTACATTTGGATGACTTTATATGTACCAGACTGAGCAAAACAAACTGGTTGTTAAATGGGTTAAAACGTAAGAGCATGTGAGAGGGAATTTATAAAAATCAACATATCTTCTCTATCCCCATCCACAGTTTACAGCTACACAGTTTACACTATCTCAAGTGAGTCCTGATTCTTCACCCAGTGTCTCTATTAAGTGTTTTCTTGATTTCAGGTGGGAACAACGTCTCTACTCTAAAGCACTCACAGATTCTTGAACTCATTCTGTATCATAAAACATCCTATGTAGCAAACCCATGGAACACCCAGAAGTCGCAAGGTCGATTCTCGATGATACCACAACCATTCATGTAAACAAAATTGGCCATGCTCTTGGATTGGGTGGGGGGCATACTTGCTCTCCCATATCAATCATAATGACACTAGACAATCATGAATGTCTTTGAGCCCATGCAAGTGGAAGTGGCTGGATAGCAATTTCACCTAACGTTAGTTACACCTAACGTTGTGTGAACAGCAGTTTGAAACAATGAAGTTGACTGGCATCATGTGCCTCAGGAGAAGCATGTGATAGCCTTCACTATCCCTGATTATCAGCTGCCACCTGAAAGGGTAGCGCTCTACAATGTGTTGGAATTTGATAATAGTTAAATTAGGGAGAAAGTCAAGGGGGAAAACCCACTCACTCATTGTCTATCCTGTATACAGGGTCTTGTCCTGGAGCCGATCCCAGGAGACTTAAGACATGAGGTTGGGCACGTTCTCATTCAGAAACTATAGCCAATTTGGGAACGCCAATTATCCTAACCTGCATGTCTTGGGACTTTGGGAGGAAACCAGTGTACCCATAGGAAACCCACAAAGCATGGGGAGAATATACAAACTCTATGCACACAGACCCGAGGCGGAAGTTAAAGCTAGTCCCTGGAGGTGCGAAGCGACAGTGCTAACCACTAAGCCACCATGCTGCCCAGGGGAAATTATTGTTTTCATTTATTTTTATTTTTTTAAACAAAACGATAGGTAATGCTAACAAGGTACGGCCCATATAAGTCTTATTTTTAGATTGCAGTGAAGACCTGATAAGATACCAGACAAATAAATTCAACAGCTACCTTAGTACATATTTATATTCAGACCATAATCCAGCTGTTCACATAGTAGGCTGATTATATAAACACATAATAATAATACTTATACCACTGTTAGGTCTGTACTTGATTGGACAAATTCCATTCCACAAGTGTGGATAATAGAGCATAACAGCATTGGGACATTTAACTATATGCATCACTTCACATCACACGTCACAATCATTAATTACACTAACTGTTGGTCGCCATCATGGGTGAAAACTTAAACTGTCATCTTAAACACTTTGTCTCCTTAGTAACTGAATTGACTCTAAACTCTCCATGTCGTTTTATTCATTGCTAACGTGAGCTACAAGTTACAGGCCTGTTAATTACACTAACTCTCTGTCGCTAACTGTCGGTTGCCAAGTCAGCCACTCACAGTTGGTTAGTTCCACCAGTCATGGAAGGATATGTGTAAATAACTGGTTATATGAACAAACAAATCACAGTCTGTTGATGATAAATGGTGTTTATGAAGCTGTTGTATTAAAACAATATCACACTCGAGTTTGTGCTGTTGTACTGAAAATCTGTGAAATGAAATCTATGACCTCATCACATCCATGCTGATATTCAACAACAACAGCACTCCCTCTTGCATGATATTTCTTAATTGTTATATTGCAATAATAAGCTTTTTTATTGCTGAACATTTCATGCACAGAACACAGCAGCTCCAGGCAGATATTATTTATATGAAAAAGTGATTGAGTCTTGAAGGTTTGATTTGAAGCCCTTCCAGGCAAAATGGCTAATAACAATAACTGAAGTATATACAAGATGGCAGCTTGTAATTTCCATTTACATCTAAAAAAATGGGAATAACTGATTTAAAGTACGTAAAAGGAGTTCTGCCTGGTGCCACATAAGGGTTTTTTTCCCCCCTTCTTCTACTGAGCCTATAGTCGCTCACTGTAAACACTGTCTCTGCATATATATGGCTGTGTAATATAAGCTATATATAGATTGTGTGTGTGTGTGTGTGTGTGTGTGTGTGTGTGTGTGTGTGTGTGTGTGTGTGTGTGTGTGTGTGTGTGTGCCCTAGAGCTAATGTTTAGAGTAAGCTGAGAGTGTTTGCATCCTGCATATATGAACTTCCTCGCTCATGTTTGGAAAAATCCAAACATTCTCCTACTTTCAGCCATTTTTTCACTCTCTCTCTCTTACTTTTTCTACGTTCTTGTGCTTCCAGATGGTTTTATAAAGTGGAACAATCTTTATATGTTTTTGCCTCGGCAAGTAAATAAAAAAAGGGTTTTACATAATCAATCTTTCATAAGGCTTTTTCAAATTGTAATATTAAGTCGAGATGTCAGCTGTGCCATTAGAGTGATTCATTCCTGCCGTTTTGCATTTACAATCTGCCTACAAGAGCAGCATCGATTTTTTTTTTTTTTAAGCCACAGTGATTTCCTCCCCATTTCCTCCCATAATGTGAATGTGCAATAAAAAAAAGAAAGAAATGTGTTCATTTTTGCAGAAGCAGGAGAGAAAGCCTTGATGCAAACAGGAGGAAATAAATCTCGTGGCTTACCGCACGTGACATAATGTCATGGCAATTGTTCATCCCACAACATCATAATTAATTACCCTGCAAAACTATTTCATTCGGAGCAACACAACAAGACAAATAGAGAGAATCTTGTTTCCTGGAAAAAGTCAAACCATCCCACGTGACGGTGGGATCTTGAATTGGTGGATGTTTTGAGGTCATAACGAAAACATTTCAAGCAGCTAATATACAGCTGTTCTGTTGTTAAATCATTGATTCTGATTAGTCTGACTTTATATATACTGTATATATGTTGTTTCTGTAATAACAGGCACCATTTGTGTATAAATGCTTGTTAGTGTGTGTTTGTTTATTAATTCATTCATTCATTCATTTTCTATTCTGCTTATCCTGTACAGGGTTGTGTGGAGCCTGGAGCCTATCCCAGGAGACTTTGGGCACAAGGCAGTGTACACCCTGGACAGGGTACCAATCATTAGACTGTAGGAGGAAACCCACCAAGCACGGGGAGAACATGCAAACTCTGTACACACAGACCCAAGGTGAGAATCGAACCTTCGACCCTGGAGGTGTGGGTCCACTACACAGTGCTAACCACTGCACCAACATGACACCTTTTATTTGTGTTTGTTTATTTGATTTTAGAAATAGTCTTCAGTGTCAGCCCTTTGTAACATTTCAGTAGGTTTTCAACAAAGAGAAAATTTTAAACCAAACGACTTCACCAGATTCTTGGTAATATGACAATTTGCAATTTTTCAAGTCTAGGGAAAAAGGATAAGTTGGTGAGAGATGGACTGTTTATACATTAGCATAACTCTTTTGGGGGATGTTCCACAATATTAAATGTAACTGCAGTATAAAGGGATAAAATCAAGTAGTTTTTGTTATTTTAATAAGTACAAAATAGTCAAATTTGCAAATTACAGTGGTATGAGGGGGATAAAGCACAAGCAGGATGTTCCATTATTGGAAAATAATCAACATCAATCACAGGCTGAAGTGTTGAAGCTGAGTTACTGTTAAAGCCCTGATCTTTTTTCTATAACATGGTGCTATATTGGGTTTTATTCCTTCAATATTGCATTCACGAGTGCCTAAGAACCCAGAACTACTACAAAAATATAACATTTTCCACAAACTACATTTATGGGAATTGAAAATGTTGCAGGAACGTTGTAAATAGGTTCACGAAAAATGTATGGCGAAATGTTCCAAAAACAACTCTGACAGACTGAACATTCATTAACCCAAATTGCAATATTTTGAAACATTTCCTGCTATCCTAAATAAACAGATTAATTATTTCTGAGAGTATAAGGGTGCTCTGTCTGCACTAAGCCTACTGGCTCACTCGGTCTATTTTTAAATATAGCCTTTGCTAAATGTGCAATAGGCTAATCAAAGCTGTTACATTAACCCTGAGGCATTCAGAATTACAGCAAGCATAATTAAAATATGGTGATGGAGGTGAAAGGGGGGGGGTTGCTTTTGTGTTCACTGCCCACCTGGGAATCATTATAAAGGAATGTATGGTGTAGTGAAAAGAAAGCACATTATGAATGCAGTCCAGTCATATCCCTGCTCCTTAAAACCACATTAAAAACCAAACCAAATGTCCTGTAGAGGGGGGAAAAAAGACAAGTGTGACTGAAACCTTTCAGCTCCTTTCCTTTCTTATTCTCATCGGAGATCTGTGAAAACGAGAATCACTCACTAACCCAAATACGATTAAATCCGTTTTAATCACGGCTAAGCTAATTGACTCTTTCTGGACGTGCATGTGGCATTAAACCTTGGACTGTACAGAAATAGTCGGAAAGTAAACAAGGAGAGGCCTATGGAGTCTGTAAATGTACACCCGTCTGTCAATTTGTGGCTCTTGCTACCTCTGTTTGGTTTGGCTTTGCTTAGCAACAGCCAGATCGAGTGAACAGGCTTCACACACACACACACACACACACACACACACACACACACACACACACACACACACACACACACACACACACACACACAACTGGAGCTGTGCCAGTGCTGAGCCTGGATGAGGAAGGAGGGGAAAAAAAGAAATGGTCTTTTATAGCCTCTATCCACTCACAGCAGCAATTACACATTATGTATAACGAAATGAGCACCTTGGACTGCTTCTCTCTTCTGCATGTAAATACATGTCGAGTCTGGGATTTTCAGTCCCAGCTGTGTGGACAGAGCTACTTATTTTGTGAAATGGGCTGTGTGTGTGTTGTAGTGCAGGCCTGTAGAGATGGGTTGAGATGGGTGGCGAGTTTGGAATTAGTATAATTTGTGTTTAACAGCAATGTAAAGTCCTTCAGTCTCTACAATACATCATCAGTGGTTAAAATGTAATCATGCATTTAAACTTTAGTTCCGAGATAATATAATACAACAATTTCACTTCTTCTTTCTTTTCTGATAGTGATATCTACAGAACTCATGCATATCAGCACTTATCGATACCCATCCCATATTGTTGTCTTTTAAACATTACAAGAGGGGTTCAAGTGGGACTTGTGACGAAGACATAACCTGAATGCCATTTACAAGCACAGTACAGTGCTGAGGCTCTTAGCCGCGGTAAAACATTTGAATGGTGTTTTAAAGAAGGCCGTTTTTTTGATCGTGCTTTATAAATCGATAGAAAATATTTTGTGCATGGCTACTTTGAGAGACAAGGGTGCTAAAATATTTATTTCAAAAGTGTGAATTTGGTATGATTTTGCAAAATGTTATAAATCCACCTCCCACAGTTTTGTCACAATGGATAAATCAGCCCGCAGTTGTGTTTGTGACAGTGTAAATATGCAATTTAGTATCAATAATAGGTTGGTTGAGTTTTTGAACACTCATGCTTTGATTGTGATTTCTGCGGTGAGTCGCTAGCAGCAAATTGCAAGAGGGAAAAAAAATGTTAGTTTAGCTGCACAGAAAACCAAGACTGCTAAAGATCAGGAAAAATAATAAAAACAATGCATGAACGTCAGTTTATACCATCATCAGCTGCCTCCTCTACCCATTTCAGTTTCACATGGGTAGTTCACATGAATTTCTGGTTCCATAAGGTTACCACAGCTCAGAAATCCTGATTGGAGAATCTCTGTTTAATTATCTTTTGGAAATAATATTAAATGGGCTAGATTATTATTTAGCCTTGATAAGTGGGGCATCAAGACTCCCAAATGCTGCAAAACCAGTGCAAGCTTCTAAAAGTAGAATAGATATAGCAATTTAGATTTTAGAGTAAAACAAGTTCCCAAAATGATAGAAAGCCTAAAAAATTACAAATTCCTTTTGGAAAGTACTCTATCTATCTGGCGGAACAATGGCTTAGTGGTTAGCAGCATCACCTTGCAACCCAGTTCGATTCCCAGCTTGGGTTTGTATGCGTGGAGTTTACATGTTCCTGTGCTTGGTGTGTTTCCTCCACATCCTCCCACAGTCTAAAGATATAGAGATTAGGCTAATCGGCATCCCAAATTTACCCTAGTGTTTGTATGAAAATAACGTGTCAAGCTGGCCATCCGACCCCTTAAGTAACTGCCACAGAAACGACGGATAGATCTCCAGGATGGTGAGTATCTGTTAAATGACGTGCCAGACAGCACCTGAACAGACCAAAAATACCAAGGTATCTAAAATGGCTTTTGTCTCATTTTGCAGTCATTTCTGAATTGAATTCCAACTTTTGTCATTTGTTAGAGGATCTGATAGCCAGCATGATATCTCAGATGTCTGATTCACATTTTTTTGGCCAGTACCTGCTGATACTTAATCTGCATACTGAATCCGTGCCATCACTAATTCACTTAATTAAATTACTAAACATTAAATGCATATAAAATGTGTAACCTCAATTCCAGTAAACCAACTTCAGGGTTAATAACGATCTGAGAAAAAGGATGTGCTGTAGAATTTTAAGCTAGTATTAAATTAATTTTTCTTACTAACACTCTCTCAGAAATAAATAAAATACATCATATACAGTAATAATACAGTTTCATACAGTATATAACATATACTGTACTTATACATTATATAACAAATAATACAATTTTGTACTAATGAAGGTACAAACCATTGACACTGGGGCGCAGTACCTTTCAAGGGCACAGAATTGTACCAGTTCCTAAACTAGGTAAGTGACACTGAAAGACTGTATTTCATATAAGATCACCAAAGCTAGACAAAATGAGGAATAATATAAAATAATACCAGTTTTATATTATCAGAATAAGGATTATATAAGACTTAATAACTCACCAGTCGTAACACCTTGCTGGATCCTCCTCCTCCATTCTCTGTCAGAATCGGTGTTGTTCTGAGGAAAAGCTAAACTCCTCCCAGAACAGAAAACTAATCCAAATAGCTATCATAAGCTAAAGCTATCCAAAACTGAGTGAAATACATTAGAACATTTACTGAAGAACATCTGTAATCTGCATAAGGAATTAGCTTAGCCACCAGGAGCTAACATGTTTGTGCTAAGCTACATAAGGCAGTTTGTTAGTATGATTAGCAGTGTTATCTACATGCTACCCTAAACTATGTAAGTAACACTAAAAGACCATATATCATATATAAGCTGAATAAAGCTAGCCAAAATTAGAGAAAAAAAATAATTATATATATTTATTATCAGAAAAAGGATTATATAAGATTTAATAACTTACCCATAGTAACAGCTTGCTGGATTCTCCTGCTCCGTTCTCTGTTAGGATCTCAGTGGTGTTATGGGAAAAGCTAAACTCCTCCCACTGTCCAGAACATTCCCTTTATGTTAGAACACTTACATCTGTAATCTACATAAGGAATTAGTTTAGCCACAAGATGCTATCATGTTTGTGCTAAGCTACATAAGGCAGTTTGTTAGTATGATTAGCAGTGTTATCTACATGCTACCCTAAAGTGCCATTAAAAAATAATGTTTCATATAAGCTGAACAAAGCAAGCCAAAATGAGGAAAAATTATATATATATATATATACTTTTTTTTTTTTTAAGTCAGAAAAAGGCTTATGGTACTTACTCATGGTAACAGACCTCTTACTTGCTGGATTCTCCTCTTCTGTTCTCTGTTGGAATTTCAGTGTTGTTCTGTCAGAATCGAAAAGCTAAACTCCTCCCATTGTCCAGAACATTCTGTACCATTTATTTTATTTACCTTCAATTCAGTTGTACCTTTGAAGGTAAAAAAAATAAAAATGTATCGTCATTCTGGGTCACTCTTGTATGTAACATTTACCAACTTTCATTAGTGTAAAATATGTCAATGTATAATGATAGTGTTTGTTATCTCTCTCTTTCTTTTATGTCTTTGACATATTGCTGTTGTATGAGAGAAATGAAACACTTGGTCATGTTTCAGTCATCGATTATTCTTTCCATACTAGCCAACCACCAAGGATTTATTCCTTATTTATTGCATCCAACTGTATGAAATTGTCACAAGTGGTGGAAAAAAAGTAATAGAATTGGATAATGTTAAAAAGTAAAATGTGGGGTGTGTGTGGGGGGGAGGGTGGGCGACATTGTAGGGTGTAAGTGGGAAGATTGGTTTTAAAGCATTCCAAGTCTGCAAAAGCTGAAACATTTCATTTAGGCATTGTCAGGGCTGGTGGTAATTTATGAAGAAATATGGCAGGATTTCAGAGCATATTTTAATCAGAGCATGTGTTACTGTTGAGAGAGAGAGAGAGAGAGAGAGAGAGAGAGAGAGAGAGCACATTTGCGTCTTTTGTTCTTATTTTGAAGTGATCATGAGTGATGGGTTTCTTTTTGTTTCCTGTCTATTCAGTGCATTACTAATAACCAGAAAATCAGATTTAGCAGATTTAATGCATATTGATTACTCCAGAGAGGCAGGCTTGAAGTTAAAGACAAAGCAGCCTTTGCTCCGTCTTTATCCTTTATAAATAGCACTTTTAAACAGATGAGCATCACTGCTCCTCAAACACAAAACCTCACAAACACGTATTTATATTAATAAACAGCAGAATACTAATCTCTCTGATTATCTCTGACTGACTTCATAGACACTTTCTAAATACAGAAATTACAGAACATGTGTAATCATCAAAGGGAGATTTTAATGTGTGATGAAATAGTCCAACATTTCTTTAATATAGGCACTTCAAATTAATTCAATCGTCTTTTTTTCAGTTTTTCTTTTAACTCAACAAGGATATGGGTTTGGAGGAAAACATAAAGAGACTCATGAATTAAAAATGACTCATAAGAAAATACTCTAACATTTTTGCCATACATTTTAATCAAGGCATCTGTAATACATCATATGCTGTATTAATGAATTGTTCTCTTTCTATTGAAATATTTGTATATATAAATATTTATATCTCTGTACAGCGATGTAAGAAAAAAAAACTCACACAAAATTTTTTTATTTAAAAGTGCAATTGTTGGAGTCCATCAGAATATTTTATATGAACCTGGTGATTCAGTACATTCAGGTGACCAGCTTACTTCATTTTATTGCCACATAACGTTGTTGAGTCTAGACCTGAGCAACTGAAGCATCTCCAGATCATAACACTGTCTCCAGAGGCTTGTACGGTGGACAGTGTATGCTTCATTCTTACCCTGACGCGCTCATCACTCTGGAATAGGCTCAATCTGGACTCATCAGAGAACATGTTCTTTTTCCATTGCTCCAAAGTTCAATCTTTATGCTCCATAGCCTTATTTCTGATGAATTTCACTAATAAGTGGTTTTCTGTTTAGTCCTAATCCTGTGAGTTCATTGATATAGTTTATACTGCTTATTTTCTACCATTCAGCATCATCAAGCCAGGCGTTTCAAACAAGTTTAACAGCGACATCATTACGATACTATTACTCCGAAGCACTAATTCCTGAGAGCAGTGCTGGTCATTATCTTCCAACATCAGGATGTAGGTGTACGGCCTCGACACTTCAGACTGCTGGAGATATTCCACGGTGTCGATTCCAAACTTAGAAAGAAAAAAAATTAAAGAAAGTAAAAGTTAATGGAAAAATCAAAATGGTTGGCTAGTATGCATATTTGTAAGAAGATTAGTGTTTTGTAACACCTCAGCTTTTTATATGTGGTTGCTAACGCTAGCAACCTAGCTAAATGCTAGTGTCATGCTGGCACTACAGTTAACAGTTTAGCCTTCATTCATCACTTTACCATCTTCAAACACCCTGCAAGCATTCTACAAAGAAAGCTAAAAAGCTCAGACATTTTTGTAGTTTCTTTCATACACAGGTGCGGTTCTTTGGTTTGGCTAGCTAGCAGCCATTGTCAAATAAACTAGCATGCTATAGCACAGAGAGGGCTGAAAGTTTGAGTGTAACGTTAACACGGTAACAGTAATAAATGTTACATACAGTGAACAAATTCAGTCATAGGTGAGTGAAAGTGTGTATACAGACCTTATATTTAATGTTTACATTAACTTTGGGGGGAGGGGCAGTCTTGTCTGTGATGTTAGCTGTCACTAGCTAACCCAACTTCAACCCAGCAAGCTGGGTTAAATAAAAAGTACCCAATTCCCAGTAAATAACCCAGAAAAAAGACCCAACAGAGGCAACCCAGCGTTTGGGTAGTAAAAATAACCCAGCATTTTTTAGCGTGTACAAACGGTTTCATTCCCCAGTCTCCAACACTGAGCAGCTGGTTACCTCAAGTAAGTGGACTTTCTAAACTAAAATGCATTTCCTGTTATACAGTTGCACTTTCGATTTCAGAACATGTAATTGTAGAAGGGATATATTTACAGTCGTGCTATCTGGTATGACCCAAATGAGGTTGGATTTCCTATTGAGTTTCTTCCTCATGGTTGTCTCAGGGAATGACTTGCTCATTAGGAATGAATATTTTTCAACTTTCTATACAGAATTTAAATTCTGTTAAAACTACTTGGCGAAAATGTTTAACCATTGTTAAAAGCTATAAAATTACAGATGCGACATACTTTCTCTCTGCCAATCCCTATCAATCACAGCCACACTAGTAAACCATATGGAGAATAGAGCTTTCCTCCAATTGTGTTACAGGATGATCAGTAGAGATCTGTAGTGGAGGCCAAAACCTTATAATGATGTATCAAGCAGAGAGAAAGTCTTAATTACTGTATAGTGCCTATATATTTTGCACAGTGCCTCGCTTGTATTAGCAGATAAAAATTACAGGGAGACAGCGGAGGAAAGGTGAATGGAGAGGCTTTTTGTGTGCTATTATGTGAATCATATTGTCTCTGTGGTTTGGCAAACATCATAATGACTTAAATGTCTCTTCACTGCCTTAAGTCATGGCAGCTGCGTTTTAAAACGGGGTTAAAAGGATTTGTGTTAAAGACCTTCGTTCTTCTCCACACATGCACGCCCAAATTTAAATTGTGTCCTTCTGTATTTAAAAGCCACACAAGCCTGGGAATTACTAATTACTCCACATTAAACAGTATTCCTATTCAAATTGCTATTGTATCTCCTCTGCCCTTTTTGCTGCTTCCTAATTAAGCATTTATAGCTGGGTTGTTCTATTTTATTATTTTTTTTCCCTCTACCTCTTTCTTTCTCACTGTTAAGTGGAAAGGTTGATGAAAACAAAAGAGGGGGGGGGAGAAAAGATTGGCAGTTCCTCCATTTGTCAGTCCATAAAAATGCAGTCTGTGCTTAGAATGGAAATGGCTCATGAAAGGAGAGAGGGGGATGGGGTGGGGGATGGGGGGTCTCGAAAGAGGGGAGAGGGGGAGGAGGAAGGGAAAGCTTGTTTTCTGAACCAGAGGAATGAACCAGGCAACCCCATCATTCAGTGTTTGAATAGAACAGGCACTTCATTGCTTCTCAAACCAACACACACGCAGACACACACCACCTCAAAGTACAAGTTCATTACACTGACCCAACATCACATCATTGTTATCTCTCTCTCTCTCTCTCTCTCTCTCTCTCTCTGCCATGTGCTCTCCTTTTCCTTTTCCCCCTCTCTTTCAGCTCTTTATGCAACAAGCATTTGGATTAATCAAGGCTTTCTGGCTCTTGCCATCTGCAGTTCATTTGCAGTTTATTCCCCATATGCAGTTTATTGTTATTGCTGTAAGAAGCTCGAGAAAGGGAGTGATTTTATTACAGCACACAATAACTATCACGTCACGTATCTTTATGTAACCCATCGATAAAAAGCTTGATTGAATTTCAGACTTCTAATATAACCGCTCTAAAAGAGAACAGGAGGAAATAAGAGGGGGGGAAAAGAAACAATGAGAGGTAAAGCAAGGCACAATTAAATGAATAGCACGAATCCCCACCAGGGAGTCATGTAAATATGGTGCTAACTATTTTAGCACATGAGCATCAATCACAGCGAATGTGACACTTTCTTTTGTTCACTCAGACACACACACGCACACAGAACAAACACAGCTGCTAGCACACAGGAGAGGTTTGTTAGCATACAATATCTTAGCCTTCCACCTGTCTTAAGTCCAGCGTCTACAACATGTCCTGTCTCAGATGCTTTAAAAAAAAACCTGAATACTTATTAGACTCAAATTACAGCATGCCAAGCACAGCTAAAATAGAAATTATCTAGACATATAACAGATGAGGAATGTAGATGTACGTCACTGTTACTTCAAATATTTAAACTTTCAGTATTTTCAAGGATTTAATGTTAACTATAAAATCGCTCTAGTCATATATAGAGTCTCAGCTATATACCGCACACACTCAGCTAATCCTCACATAGTGCTAGCAAAGCAAATCTAGACATGTACATTTCAAAATTCAATACACATTAGTATGCAAATCACCAACTGTGTCATGTAAAGTGAAGTGTAGAGCTGGAAGAGCTCTGCTAAAATAGAAAGCCAGGGAAAGCTGAGCTGGTGGAAATGTGTGTAAAGAATAGCGCAAATATGTGCTGTTCTTGCTAGCATTAAGTAGCTCAAGTTAGCTAGCAGGTTGTTCCTTATGGGGGGGGGGGGGTACAGTATAATCACCGGCCCATGTTGTTGTTTTTGGGTCTATACTGTTTAGTATGAGGGAGTATTCAAAACGTCAGAGACTATTTTTTGACACGCCAACAGATGGCAGCACAAGGCAGCTCACACAGTCACATGGAGCACTGACCTTCATAAGTCAGTGTGCCAAAAGACATCGTTCTGCATATATCGGAAACTGTGCAACTGATGCTTTGTACACTGTTATGCAGTCATGTTGGACCAGGCATTGGGCTCGGCCCCTTTCTTCCAGTGAAAAGAACTCTTAATGCTTCAGCATACCAAGACACTTTGGACAATTTCATGCTCCCAACTTTGTGGGAACAGTTTGGGGATGGCAACATGGCCAAGGACCAGTGCACAAAGCAAGGTCCATAAAGATATGGTCTGCACCTCAACCCGATAGAACACAAACATGCTTCCAGAAGAATGGTTAAAAATTCCCATATACACAGTCCTAAACCTTGTGGAAAGCCTTCCCAGAAGAGTTGAAGGTCTTGTAGATGCAAAGGGTGGGCCAACATCATATTAAACCCTATGGATTAAGAATTGGATGTTACTAAGTTTTATATGCATGTAAAGGCAGGCTAACTGAATACTTTTGGCAATATAGTGTACATATGTTAGTAGATACGACTGGTATAGTATAGTACAGGCAGTCCCACATTAGATACCTGTTGAAATTTGGTAGCCACTGTGGTACCCAATAATGCCATGGTATTCACCAAAGTATTTTGTATTAACCTTTTTGAGCAGTTGTTCCCATCCCTAATCCTGGAGGACCCCCTGCTGTGCACATTTTAGTGTTGTCCCTGATCAGTTCTATCCAGTAAAGACTGCTAATTAGCTAATTAGTTAAATCAGGTGTGCTGGGAGCTGAGAAAACACTAGAATGTGCAGAGCAGGGTGAAACGACTGTTTTAAACGGTACCATAACATGTAAAATGGCACTGCAGAGGTTCCTATGGCACTTAGAAAGATAACACAGTGACAAAACAACAGCAAAACAAGTCCTTACCAGTTTGGCACCAATGCCTGCAAGCATGTGCATTTTTCTTTGGGGTACATACAGTTGTACCATACTATACTCACTCACTCACTCACTCACCCTATATCACTTTATCCTGTATACAGGGTCGTAGGGGGCCTGGAGCCTATCCCTATGAGTCTTAGGGCACAAGCCAAGACACACACACACACAAATGCTCATTCACACACTATGGGCTGTTTGGGAGTACCAATTATCCTAATCTGCATTTATTTGGTGTGGGAAGCAACTGGAGTGCACGGAGGAAACCTACCAAGCACGGGAAGAATTACATGCACACACAATACTATATAAATATTTACTTTATGGTACATAAACATGTATAACCTTTTGATAGCATCCTGATGCATGTTTAATTAATAGTTGTACATCGTAGAACCATCTACCATTTTATAGTACATGTACTACTGTGCCAAAGTGTGTACCATGGTAAAATTATGTTCCATAGTGAGGTACATGTACTATATAAGTATATAGGTACCATGGCATGGTACTATATACTATAGTGCAGGTACCATCAGACTACCATTGTACATATACCAGGGTTAAATTCCTTATGGGTTTAAGTCTATATTTTAACTAACAATTGCGTCTTCCTCACCCACTCCTAGAAGCAAACACCGCACCTCAGATGCAAACAGAAAAAAAGATTTCAATAATTATTCGATCCAGCTTTGAGAAACCAGGTAGAAAAGGTATGTGAAAAACATAAACCCTTTCTATTTGCACAGTCATTGAGTATGATCAGCAGCCAGGCATTATTAATGAAATGAACAAGATTACTTAATCATCAAGATGTGTGACAACCTCTATAATAGCAAAACAATCTAATGCTCAGAGATTGTTTGTTCATAGAAGTGAGTGAGAACCACTCAATTATTTGTTAGGCCCTGATAAACAGAAATATAGAAATAAAATAAGGTGTACTATCGGTCTTTCCTGTGTGACCGTACAGTATGTGTCTAGGTTAACTCACTCACGCCCCATAGGGCATGCTGTGGGTATACACTCCTGTTCCTGGTTTAAATTCTAGTTCTGTTTCGTGTTTATGGCTTTGCTTGTAAATAAATCTACATCTGCACTCACGGCATGCTCGCATCATTAATCCCATTACTGCATGCTACACATCACTACATCGCTATGTTACATTTGTGTAAAATGGTTGCCATGTTCTACTCAAAGGCAAGAAATCACATAGCATTCTTTAATTTTTTACAACAAGCTTTTGTTGATCATTGATTATATGCAGATAGCGGCTCATTTTTTTGTGTTCAAAAACATGGCCCACTTAGATTGCTAGGTAACTTTACTAGCTAAGATAATGTTTGTAAGAAGGAAACCAAGGCACTTTTGTAGACATCGAGTGTCATTTCATAAATTAATATTAAAAAGGTGTGGCATCAAACTTGTTAAAGGCAGAGGACAACACAATTTTGTCTAAAAAATGATTTTTGTCTTTCTTTTTTTTCCTGAATTTAGCCACAATGACATCCAATGGGTTTCCTCACATTGCCTCACATTCATAAGCTGCGGTTTAGGGGGGGCTGTCAGACGTCCTTATGCAAAGTATTAATTTGAGGAATTTGATGCTAATCTTGGGGAATTGTTGTTTTCTCAAAACAGAATAATATTTAGAAAAATAAACTCTTTTTAAAAACTCAATTTAAATATTGCTTGCTGCAGGCACCAAAATTTCAACTCCATGTCCAGCATTTATCCAGAAACTGAATGCTAATTTAACGATTTATCACTTCATAGTGAGAACATAGTGAGAACCAAAATTAAAGAAGCAATTGATTGAATTTTATACCAATAAAGGGTCAGTTGTGTTATTCAAAATGAAATGTCATGAACAAGAATATCAGCACTGCTTGGAATGTGGCATGTTAAGGTCCAAAACTTAAGATGAGAGTAGATGCTTTCATAACAGCACAATCAATAACGAGTTTGTATCAAAGGTTTTGTGTGCTACACAGACCCGGTCAATTCCTCCATGCGTCCTCTCTCAGATCCTTTAAAACCTGGCCGTATAATTTGCTGATGAATTCCCCATTCACAATACCACGAACATTGAAAAATACAGTACGATGAGCATGCACTCGGTCAAGCTGCTGACCTGTCTCGCCTTTTTTGGTCATGGAGATGATGGGAGTATGACCATGAGAATAAGACAATCTTCACGGTGGAAGGCCCAAGTTTTGTCTCTGGTAATGATCCCTGACATGAAGTATTGGTCATCCACTGCACACTGACGGAGTTCTTGGCAGACTTCGATGCAATGTTCGTCCTGCTCCTGGGTCAGCAGCCTGGGGATGAACTTGGCAGCAACACGGTGCATGTACAAATCACACGTGAGGATTGCCTGGACTGTTCCATATGAAACACAGATATATTGTGGATTGTTCTCTGACGATCACCATGCACAAGTTAATGGATGGTTTCAGCATTTTCAGGTTGAGCTCATTAAAGATCTCTTATTGTCTTCCAGTGTTGTTTTTCCACTCTTGAAATGTATGTGCCACTCAAAACACCTTGGACGACTTGAACTTGCAGAATCTTACCAAATGTGTAGGTAGCATATTTGCCCAGTTATAACCAGAATTTCACATTTGCTCTTTGTCATAACTTGCTATCGATGTAGGATGATGATGATATGGCAGATGTGCTAACACACACCTGGTCAGATTAGCACCAGTTGCACAGCTTCTGGTGTAAACAAGACTTATGAAGGTCAGTGCTCACTGTGATTGCGCATGCAGCCTTGTGCTGCCATCTGTTGGTGTGTTACAAAACTAGTCTCAAAACGTTTTGGACCACCTTGTACATTACCATGAGGAGTTACCCTTATACCCACTTTTCAATATGCTTTGCCATTTACAGTGGAACCTTGGATTGCGAGTAACTCGGTTTATGAGTGTTGCGCAAGACGAGCAAAGATTTTTAATAGATTTTGACTTGAAAAATGAGCATGTCTTGGTTTACGAGTGCCGATTTTTTTGACACCGACACACACACTCTCTCTCGCCTTCACCCCCCCTCCCCGGCTTCACACAGACACACACACACATTCTGCTCTGTCGCGATTCTTTTCAAAAGTAAAGTGCTGGTTCATTTGTTTGTTTGTTTTACTTTACAGCAGTGATTCTGTTAGTCTGCGCTCACGTGATTGTCATTAGAGAGATTTCTTTTTTCCCCATTAAAACAGTGTTTCCGTTGTGTGTGTGTGTTTGTTGAGAAACTTAAAAGGCAAGGTTGGGGGAGGGTGGAAGAGTTTTACTGTGTAAGATGAGGCGAGGGAAGGGGCTAATTCCACACACACACACACACACACACATACACACACACACACATATACACGGCGTCTGCGCGCACAAAAGGAAATACTTATCTGTTGGGATTTATTTTAACTTTTTTTAAAGGTAAAGTGCAGGTTAATTTGTTTTATTTTTACTTTATATATTGTCTTAATTATTTTTCTGTATTTATTGTTTTGGGCTGTGGAACAAATTATTTGAGTTTTCATTATTTCTTATAGGAAGGTTTGATTTGGTTTACAAGTGTTTTGGAATACGAGTCTGCTTCTGGAATGAATGATGCTCGCAATCCAAGGTTCCACTGTATTCAGTTGAACAAATTTAAATTCATTTATACCTTTATATCACAGAGACATAACATTTGCATTTTCAAAAGATCTAAAGATTCAGTCAATATTGTATTATTAGTGTAGAAGTGACAAGCAAATCCGCTGGTTTCATTCAAGCAGAATTTACAAATGAAGAACTGTGACCTAATTCCTGAAATTATCAATTTGAGGGTTTTTTTTTTTTTTTTTTGGTGGTGGCAGCATCTGTTGTCTCTTGATCCCTTGTGAGGTAATAATTAAATAAATACAAAAGAAAAAGGCTATATCATGCAAACTCATGGTAATGATTAACAGGAGCACTGACTACTAAATCTGAAACCAAAAACAGAGAAAGATAAAAAGAATTGTGAATCATTCTTTAAAAATGCTGTAGCTAAAAAAAAAATAATAATAAAAGGGCAGATTAGGGATGGATCTTTAACTGTCTAAACAGGCAGTGTCTAAGCCAGATTTTTGAAAGCATTGGTGTGACAGCAACAATTTGGAGTTTATTAGAACAGAACCTGCAGCAAGAGACATGTTAATCAAGCGAAGAACGGCAGAGAAAAAAAGATATCTATCAGGGACTGGTTTGAAAAGAGGCTAGAGGTGACAACAGAATGAATTGGATTTAGCTGTAAGTTCTTAGATGAAACAAGACTAGCTAAAATTAAATGTGTGAGAGTTTTCAGAGATTTGACCCAGTGTATCTCAGTAGCGAAAAAATAACTTGGGCTGCTAGGAAAGGGCTGATTGATCATATCAAGCTGATGTTTTAAATAAGATATGGAATGCAATACATTGTTCGTCAAAGCTGAGGTCTGAAATGATGTGGCTAGCTGGGGTTTGCTCGTGGTATTGAAGAGATACCATTCAGTTTGCACTAACAGCAGAAAAATAACAAGCGTGCCTCGTATGCGACATTTCCAGAGGCAATAAAGTGAACAGTAAGACCAGTTTTCCTATACAGATGATTCAGCTACTGGCTTTTGGCATTTAAAGTCTGGAGTTCAAGGGTAATGTCAATGTAAGCAAGTTATACTGCGGGGGGAAAAAGATGTCTTCTGTAAACAACAGTGTTGCAATACTCAAGTAGCCTAAAGAGAAGTGTAAAAGAGAAGAGTGAAGAGTGCAACAGTGAAGTGTTCATCCTATCATTGGAAGATCGTAAGTTCACATTCTGGTGATGCCAGAGCTATCCACAGCCTGGAGCTTAAGAGAGAATATTTGGCCCTCTGCTAGGTTCTTTAGCTGCCCTATGATGTTACCGGTGCACTATTTACAAAACGTGGCATTGGCATGCTTTATGAAGAAAGCTTGTGTTCGCCTTTGTCCTTCAGGTTTAAAAGCTTTAACGGCCTTTTTTAGCTATAACCCATATACATAGCTACACTGTGTATATTTTGAATGTTAGCATGATTCAGGCTTCTGCAGTGGGCTGTAATTAGGCCTGATTGGAGTAGTTGTGGTGTTTCTGGTAGCCAGTACAGTACGGACGCAGAGGTGGCTCAGTGGTTAAGGTATTGGACTACAGATCGGAAGGTACCAGGTTCAAACCCAACCGCAACTACCAACTTTGGCCAAGGGCCAATGTTGGGCCCTTGAGCAAGGCCCTTAACTCTCAAATACACAGAGATATAGAGATAAAAATATAAGTCGCTCTGCATAAGAGTGTTTCCCAGACCAAAATGCACTTTTTGCGTTGGTGCTGTTTTTATGTCAATCTTGTCAATAGTCTCTTACCTATTGTACTCACTTTGTCTGTTTCACTGTAAACAATTTGTCAATTTATACTCATGCGTCTTTGTCTGCGCCTTTTTTAAAATTCCTGTCTTTATCATTCTAATTAGTTTGTATTTGACATACCTCCTGTCTTCAATAACTGCATGTTACAAATGAAGTTATGAACATGTTTTATCCATTTATTTTATTTTTGTCAAATTGTCTGCATTGTCTTATCTT
This sequence comes from Clarias batrachus, assembly GCA_003987875.1. NCBI lineage: Eukaryota > Metazoa > Chordata > Actinopteri > Siluriformes > Clariidae > Clarias > Clarias batrachus. The sequence goes on from QMIH01000322.1 coordinate 238,568, forward strand.
TTTTTCATATTTTCTTTATGACAAGCTGTCTGTACAGTAGCAGGACTTGAGTCTGATCTTGGACATGCGCCTGTTCTCTCGGCAATGGCTTTGACTTGTCTCTGACCTAATGAGAATTTGTACTTGCACTTGTCATTGGTTTAGTAAAATATAGCCTTGATATCGGCAAAGAGATTGTAAAATAATGTTGGTTTTGTTGTTATATTCATTCGACCACAAAGAATTCCTTCTTCTATAAAGCATAACACGCTAGCCTCACATCCCATCCACAAGCTAACAAAGAAACATGAGACAAGCTAGTCCTGAACGCTAGCTCAATACCGGGGAATCCCCTGGAGGGTTTGGAGTTGGTAGTGGAGAGAAGGATGCTACACAAACTGTTAAACTTCATGAAGAACACCACATATCTCCTCAACCTACTGGTTAAACAGCCGTAGTTTGACTTAGACTTAAGTTACAATAGCTTTGCTCTGTGAGAGAGATTTCCTTCTTTCACATCACTATAAATAGGCTTATATACATTCTGTTTTTATTGCACTGATATAATCATGTCCTTTCATTTTCTTTTTTTTGTTTGTTTATGCTTTTCTCATTGCAATTTTTGCTTGTTACTTACTGCTGTAATGATGCAATTTCCCTCCAATCATCTATCCATCCATTCATCCAACACTAATTGGTGCAATGCATGGACAAAGCCAACTGGTTGATGTAAAGGTTTGACCTGAAAAGATATATAATGTTGTAATTTGGCTAGGACCCTCTTAACATTCAATTTTGATTCTGCCATAGCTATCCTGGACTTGGAGTTGTTGCTGATTTCAGTCTTGACTACTGTCTTTGTTTCACAAATGGCACTCATACCTAAAGATCCAAAAACCCTTTAGGGTAGCTTTTATGTAGGGGAATAAGATGCTAATGTTTATTTGCAATAAAGCAATGGCATATTGTTAGGATGGGATAATGCACTCCTTTTATAGTCTCTATGAAATCTCTCTCTCTCTCTCTCTCTCTCTCTCTCTCTCTCTCTCTTTTTTCATTTTATTTAATCTCAATCTTCTTATCACATCCATAGTAAAGTGAATATTTTCTCAAAACTCTTAAGAAGATTCATTACTATACAACAACTTGACAAGCAATATGTTGTGTACTTTTGTCCTCGATTGTTGTGCTAGTGTAGTTTTTCATTTGCATATCCCCCCTCAGGCTTGCAACTAATGATTACCAAAGCAAAATGATAAACAACTTTCACAAGACATTAAACTTGTTTTCCTACCCCATTATAGTGACATCAATGTAAGCAGCTAAACTAGGCACAAACATACTGCAGGCACGAGCAGCTTGCTAACAGATAATGGACTATATTGCTGTTATATTGGTGCATCCACACACATGCACATATACTCAATTGAAGCACATACTCGGACATGTATATCGCACATGATCTTTAACCACATGTGCCAAGGCTTTTGGGATTTGACAGCTTTAAGCAGTTCAAATCGATATGTATACTCATGTGTACCGTTGCGGGAGCCATCTAGCACATTCATGTACAGCATAGTGTTCAGAATTGAGCTTAACCTTTTCCTTCATTCTTCTGCAGTAACTGCTTTAGTCGGTTCAAAGTCACGTTGGTTTACATTAATCATTTTTCAATTTTGAAAAAAATAGGACAAACTAATGCCTAGTCCTAGTTCAAACTACTTGATTTTTTTCATCCACATAGAATTGTGTTTTAGGTCACTGAAATCTGACCTATTGAAAAACCCCTTCCAATATAAAGATATTTAGACATGATGTGATGTGAACCACCATTTATTGTATGATTGTATGATTTCTCTCAAGAAGCTGTATTTCTTCCAGGTTTCAAAGGATTAAAATCTAATCTAATAAATATTGAACGCTGTGTAATTTCGTTATTGACTGTTTAAATGTTGTATGTCATACTGAGATGTTTCTTCTGCTTTATGCTCCAGTCCAGTAAGTGGCGGTATTTCACCAACCATCTATAAAACTAAAAGATGAACAGGCATTACTTTCACAAAATACTTTTGATGGTGCAAAATAACAGCACAGTTTATTTCTCTATATATTTCCCCGCTACATTATTGGCACTTGATGTCATTACGACACGCTGTTCCATGTTTGCATGCCATTTTTGCGTGTCGTTTGGCCTGACACATTAGTATGTACCACAATGCAGTAATAGGGGAAATGTGTCACTTAGCAGCATGAGTAACAACAGGAACAGCATATTTCCTGCTACAGATGTGGTATGATTTTCAAGGGATTTGTCCATTTCAGACTGTTTAATGTTAGTTAGCTTATCCAAATATTGTAAAATGTATAAATCGATTTTGTAATCAGGATAATGTTATCAATTCAATTATAAAACAAAAGGTTGCATTAAATTGCATGAATGATTACATTTCACAGCTCTATTGAGAAACACGGTTTCCCACGCAACATGGCAACACTACAAAAACACAAGTTTTCGGCTTGTAAGAGCATGCACCATATCTCCTGCCTGGTAAAAAAAAAAAAACAACAACAAAAAAATTAATGCATCTGACTGCTAAAGATCGTTAGCAGTCTGGATAGTTTGGGTTATATAAAGTTCTTTATAATATGTCAGCCTGATATCAACAAAGCAAGTACAATTACTGTATACTTGTGGAAGTGGGTGAGTTGGTTTCTGGTGGAGTGGATGGTATTGGTGAGAATTTTTCCAAGAACAAGGTGAATTGGGCAAGCTTTCTGCAGAAGCATACAGGATTGGTGAAATATTCTTTTCTGCAGTTCCTTCAGGAGTGTTTATTAGTATATATTAGTATTTACTGGGATAATTATTGAAACTTGATCAACAATGTGGGTGGGGCAAGCAACAAAAAGCTCAGCAAATGAAATAAGATTAAAGGAATGGTGAAAGTACACTATATGGACAAAAGTATTTCGCTAAACCTGTGCATTATTGAATTCGGGTGTTTCAATCAGGCTCCTCATACTCAGTGAAGGGCAATCTTAATGCTTCAGCATAGCAAGACATCTTTACGGACGATGTGATATGCTTCCATTCTTGTGGCAACAGCTTGGGGAAGACCCTTTTCTATTTCAACATGACTGTGCCCCAGTGCGTAAAGCAAGGAGTATAGACATGGTTTGATTCGTTCAGTGTGGAAGAACTTGACTGGCCTGAACACTGAGCCCTGACCTCAACCCCATCGAATACCTTTGGAACAGGAACGGAGATTGCAATTTTCGTCCAACATCAGTGCCCGACCTCACAAATGCTCTACAGCAGTGTTTTGTTTTTTTTTTGCACCAGTTTTATGTAAGACTTTGTGTTTTCCATGGACCGGCCATCACACGTACGTAACAAAGCATAATAAAATGCATAATAAATATAATACTTTTAAAGGCTGCATCTACTATACAGAGCGGGCTTGGAGCATGTCAATCACATGATGTGATGTGGTTGGATCACTGCTCACATCACAATGTAATGAATGCGTGCGAATTCCCACAGAAACGCTCCAAAATCTTGTGGACAGCCTTCCAGGAAGAGTGGACGTTATTATAGCTGCAAAAAGGCGGACAGACTCCATACTGAAGTATACGTATTTGGATACAATGTCATTGGAGGTTTGGACAAATACTTTTGGTATTAGTGCATCCATGGCTTACGGTTGCTGATGGTCATCTTCACTGATTGATTTACCCAAATAATACAGCGGCAGTATATCTTCTCTTTTATTTGATTCCATCTAACACTTTACCACCTATGTAATAACCAGTGAAGAGTAATTTGAGCCGTGCCAGACAAGTGAAAACCAGTGAAATCTCACACCGGTTAGGATTCCTATGAATTTTGCATGAGATTCAGATCGAGTGCACTGGAAGAGAGAGGATCTGTTAATATGCTTGTAGCCGTGGTGATTGGCAGAACTGAAGAAGTAATAGGAATTTGCTTTTCACAACCCATTTGTTTAACCTTTTATATAATTTCATATATCATTTTATACCATTTGGACTTTTTAAAACACCCTCTTGTGCACTGTCTGAGATTTGCGTATACAGTATATTTGAGACAGAAGGCCATTTCGCTGACCGCCGATCTTCTATGTATGAAGAATATGACACCTACAGCCTTTGGTATGATTTCCTTGGACAGCAATCCTGTATCATTCATCACTGTTTTTCAGTTCAAACCCTTTAAGAATCTTAATACTAAACATACAAGTTCATATCATTATTCTGACTCGGTTAAACATATTTCACCGCACGTGAGCTTTTGGAAATATTATTCTGTTGTTATAAATATCATGCCAACTTTTTTTTTTTTTTTAATTCAAGATGAATAATGTACATGGTAATAAAGACTCAGTACCTTTTTTCCACATCACAGACTCGGAGACCTTCTGTTTTTTGCATATATAAATAAAATGAATAAAAACAGCTTTTATCAAAGTTCTCTCTCTCTCTCTCTCTCTCTCTCTCTCTCTCTCTCTCTCGCTCGCTCGCTCGCTCTGCTGTTGGCTGTGATGCTACTGGCATATGGGTCTTTAAATACTAATTGCCATATGGACACATATGGCCAGCACTGGGAAAATAATAAAGACAAACCAAATTGAGGGTCAGTGGTGACAGACAGAGATTTGGCTTTTGAAGGACAAAGGGATTCTGGGTATTTTGGCAAAAGATTTTTGGGTGTAACTAATCTGAGATGGCACCCAAACAGGCAAAAGCAGATGAAGGCAGATTGTACACAAACACTTGGTTGGGAAAGGCAGTTTTACTGCCCAGTACACCAGAGCAGACAAAACAGGCTGTAGGGGGTTACATATCATAGACCTGGCATCCCAAAACCTTTGTTTAGAAGGCTTAGTAAAACATCCATATTTATCCAGTAAATGTCTCAGTGAGTGACGGATTCCAAAGAAATGATATAAAATTAAACAAAGATGTTACAATTAAATTAAACCATTGTATTGTGTATTAAGAGGTGCTGAAGGACGACATTGCCAGGTCCAAAAAAACAACAATTAAGCTTTTAGCTTTGATTGTGGTTGATTTGTGTATCCGTGCCATCAGGGAAGGTTATCACACTCCATAGGTGTGATAACCTGGTGATTCAGTACATTCAGGTCGTCAGCTGACTTCATTGTATTGCCAGATATCGTTGCTGAGTCTCGACCTGAGTGACTGAAGCAACCCCAGATTGTCTCCAGTGGCTTGTACAGTGGACACTATGCATGATGGGAGCATCGCATCATTCGCTTCCCTTCTCACCCTGACACGCCCATCACTCTCTCAATGTGGACTCTAGACTACTTGACCTTTTTCCTTCGCTCTAAAGTCAAATCTTTATGCTTCTTAGCAAACTGAAGCCATTTTCCTGATGAGTCTCATTACCAAGTGGTCTCCAACAAGTCCCAATCCTGTTAGTTCTTTACTCATTTTCTCTAGGCAAACTGTGTGTGTGTGTGTGTGTGTGTGTGTGTGTGTGTGTGTGTGTGTGTGTGTGTGTGTGTGTGTGTGTGTGTGTGTAAAAGCTCCTGTGTGTGTGTGTGTGTGTTGGGCATTCTTTATGATGTAGCTTCATCTTTATATAATAATAATAATAATAATGTTGTTGTTGTTGTTGTTGTTGTTATTATTATTGTTATTATTATTGTTATTATTATTATTATTATTATTATTATTATTATTATTATTATTTCAACCACATTCTTTCCATCAAGTTGACAGTTTAATATTATCTTAGCAAGTTTTAATGTGTCGGTTGTTTTCTTTGCCTTATGCGGTTCAATAATTTGACTATTTAAAAATGCAGACTCTTTTTTTAATGGCCAGGCAGTGTGTATATAGAAATATACTAAATATGCAGATCAGTGCAAATGTTTGCATATCTTTACTTAGGTAATAAAACCAACAACACATTTTATGCAAAATAGGTCAGGTGTTATAGATGTACCTTTTTATAGTTTCCTGCTGTTTTTTTTTTTTTTCAATTATGTCGAGAAATCTCTTTTAGAGTTATATGCTTTTTGTTGTTTTTGTCATTGCCATTGTATCCCTGACTCGAGCCAGAGCGCGGCTTATTGCCTGTGTAGAATTTCTGTGCATAACTGAATTACATTGTCCCTTAATCCATAACTGAAAGTGAAGGCATGAGTGCTGTTCTTGTCCAATTATTATTGACGATGGGGATGATTAAGATTGTTGTCGTTGCTGCTGTTGTTGTTGAGCTTGTATTATTTTTTATTCCTTATAGAACAAATATGTTTATATTTATAAGACACCTTAAAAAAAAAAGTAGAACATGTTGGTGCAAACCTACAGTATGAGCTTGTTAATAAGGATAAATCTTGACCAAAATAAATAGCTTTATTAAATAAACATATAATTATATTTGATACTGCAGATAAACCAGGCAGCATGGTGGCTTAGTGGTTAGCTCCAGGTCCCGGGTTCGACTCCCGCCTCGGGTCTGTGTGCGTGGAGTTCGTATGCTCTTCCCGTGCTCTGTGGGTTTCCTCCCACTATCCAAATCATTCTAGTGTATGAATAAGTGAGTGTGTGTCCCCTGCGATGGATTGGCACCCCATCCAGGGTAAAGGAAAAGACAGAAAACAATACAAGACAGAGAAAAATGGGGAGGACAATTCTATGAAGGACCCAGCAAGTGCTGCAGCCTTTTAGTGTGCATGTTTTGGCCATTCCATCTCTATAAACCTGAGCATGGCACCTAACTATTAAAAATAGCTCACACTGATTTAAACATAATAGATTTTTGTGTAACACTTGGCTAAAATTAGGAAAAAGTTGCCCAGGGGGGAAAAAACGGTCTAAACATGTTGCATAATGCTTTTGCTGCTAATCCTGAGAAATAGTATTATTGCACTGTAGCCTTTGTAAATGTACCTGTTTTTGATTATCTCTTTGTGGACCTTTTTAAAAGGCCAGGCCTTGGGGTTTTGCTAGCAATTTAGTCAAAAAAAAAAAAAACATGAGTCAAGGACACAAATACTTTATTCTGTGTATAAGGCTGCATACAGATGACTGTATATAGATACATCTTTACTCATTTTCTCTAGGCAAACTGGGTGTGTGTGTGTGTGTGTGTGTGTGTGTGTGTGTGTGTGTGTGTGTGTGTGTGTGTGTGTGTGTGTGTGTGTGTGTGTGAGCGTGAGCGCATTTCTTCACCTCTCTCTCTCTTTCCCTCTCGGTCTGTGTGTGTGTCTGTCTCTCTCTCCATTACAGGAGACTGGTAGTGCTTCAGGCTTGAAACTCAATTTCTCAGCCGTTGAATGGGCAGCGATTGCACAGAGCTAACTCAATTGTGGAGAGAGGCCAGCACAGTCCCTTGAATAGATTGGGGCCTCGACTTTAATACAACATCAGTCATGTAACACACAAACACATTGCTATTCCATTTCAAACCACAACACTTACAAATGGATGGCTTTAAAAGCAAGCTATATGCTCATTATATTGTAGCTGGGAGAAGGGGGGGGGGAAATCCCATGAATATGTTTAGGGAATTTATTTATTTATGTTACAGTCTCACATTCAATCACCACAACGTTGGTTCAGGTTTTTTCTATTACCTCTCTATTATTATAAACTGCACAACTGTTTTTTATTATTGTTATTATTTCGTCCTGCAGCAAAACAGACAATGGGAAAACAGCCAGTTGTAATAACCCCTGTCCAAAATGCGAATAGAGAATGTATTGTTTGTTACTGAGTAAATTATGTATGGTGGTTTGAATTACACAGGGCTGGAGGGATGCTTCATGATTCCCATGGCTGTATGGTGAAACAGGTCATTTATTTCCAATTACAAGCTCATTGTAATTGCTAAGGACTGTATTTGGTAAATGTGTGGCATGGAGAGTGACCTTAGTCCTTGTCGTACAGGTGCATGTTGACAATGAGAGTGTTTAGGTTGTTGTTGTTTTAATACCAAATATAAAACAATCAGTTAATATTTTATTAATTTTTAATAAATTATTATTATTATTAGTAGTAGTAGTAGTAGTAGTAGTAATAATAATAATAATAACCTATATATCTACAGGGTGGGCCATTTATATGGATGCACCTTAATAAAATGGGAATGGTTGGTGATATTAACGTCCTGTTTGTGGCACATTAGTATATGTGAGGGAACAAACTTTTCAAGATGGGTGGTGACCATGGTGGCCATTTTGAAGTCGGCCATCTTGGATCCAACTTTTTCAATAGGAAGAGGGTCATGTGACACATCAAACTTGTTGGGAATTTCACAAGAAAAACAATGGTGCGCTTGGTTTTAACCTAACTTTATTCTTCCATGAGTTATTTACAAGTTTCTGACCACTTATAAAATGTGTTCAATGTGCTGCCCATTGTGATGGATTGTCAATGCAACCCTCTTCTCCCACTCTTCGCACACTGATAGTAACACCGCAGGAGAAATGCCAGCACAGGCTTCCAGTATCCGTAGTTTCAGGTGCTGCACATCTCGTATCTTCACACCATAGACAATTGCCTTCAGATGACCCCAAAGATAAAAGTCTAAGGGGGTCAGATCAGGAGACCTTGGGGGCCATTCAACTGGGCCACGACAACCAATCCACTTTTCAGGAAACTGTTCATCTAGGAATGCTCGGACCTGACACCCATAATGTGGTGGTGCACCATCTTGCTGGAAAAACTCAGGGAACGTGCCAGCTTCAGTGCATAAAGAGGGAAACACATCATCATGTAGAAATTTCAAATATCCAGTGGCCTTGAGGTTTCCATTGATGAAGAWTGGCCCCACTATCTTTGTAACCCATATACCACACCATACCATCACTTTTTTTGTTCCAACAGTCTTGGAGGGATCTATCCAATGTGGGTTAGTGTCAGACCAGTTGAATGGACCCCAAGGTCTCCCGATCTGACCCCACAACAAAAGTTGGATCCAAGATGGCCGACATCCAAATGGCCACCATGCTCACCACCCATCTTGAAAAGTTTGCCCCCTCACATATACTAATGTGCCACAAACAGGACGTTAATATCACCAACCATTCCCATTTTATTAAGGTGTATCCATATAAATGGCCCACCCTGTAGTGTTTTGGGATAGTACAGAATAAAATAACACAGTCATAACTCCCTTTATTTCTCTATATAATCCCCTGCTATCCCACTGTATCACTACTTGGATACCATCAAGGTGGAAAGTTTTCCCAGTACCCCAGAGCTATGAACAGGCTGCTTGGGTCACGTCTGAAACCCTGGCCTCCTAGGAACCCCTTTATTGTCCCAAACATGAGGAAATGTCTCACAGCAAGGTCAGGACATTACAGGGAATGTGGCAACAACTCTCAGCCGAGTTCCTATGAAGTGCAAGTGGTGTTGGTGTATAATTGTGTGTACAGTTCCCACAGACAGATGCATCTCTTCTTCAAAGTCTCTTCTTCATGGTTTTACTGTGGCTAATAGTCTCAGTACCTTACTGTGCTTGAAGTCTCATGAAAAATGTCAGTTTGGACTGTGGGAGGAAACCAGAATATCTGGAGGAAACCCACCAACCTACCCGGTTTGACTTGAACGTACTTTTCATATATGTAAAACGGAATGTAACGTGGAAAAAAAAAATAATAAAAAAAATATTTAAATTTGTTTTTAAAGAATAATTTATTTTAAACATAACAATGAGTGGGCAGTGGATGTAAAATAGTTATTACTTAATATCTTTCCCCTCACCCTGTTTACACCTGTTCTGCAATGTCAAGACATCAAAACTATGTTCCAATGCCACATATGGAATTATGTTATTAAGTAAAGAAAACCACTGGTACATCATTACTTCAAGATATGAAGATCAGTCCGTCCAGAAAAATTGCAAGAAATTGTACTTGTAATCAGTATCTTGTATCAGTATAATACAGTATATTCAAGTGCAGCACCAAAACATATCAAACGCTTACACTGAAACTAGCTCTCCTGGGGAGCGTTGCAGAAAAGGAAGACCGATATACAGTATGTAGCTCTGCTGCAGAGGAAAAGTTTGTTTAGAGTGACCAACTTCAGAAATCTGCAGTGAAGAGCACCTCAGGTTAGAGTCTACATGAATACTGTACAGAGCTCATGCAGCAGCCACATCCCAACATCTCATCTGTTCAGAGATATTCCATATCTTGGATACCTGCAGCATTATTCGACAATGTAGAAAATGCAAAAAGAAAAAAAAAGAAAAGACCATTAGAATTAGAAGGTGTGTCCGAACTTTTGACTGGTGCTGCATTTCCGATTATACGTCTTGTAATATTTATAACATTCTTATTAAAATCTATGACAGGTGATACTTTACAATGCCAGTAAAGTGTCTTTATGTAAGTTCAGTAAGACTATTAATAATATTATTATGAAAACCTGTGACAGTTTCATGACACCATGACAACAAAATTATATATATGCTGCGTCTCTGCTGCTTAGAAAAAGGAAAGTGCATAGGTGTGATTATTAGATTTTTATACCTATCGCTTATATGGAATGTCAGGGTTATGTATGTTATTCCGAGCCCTTATGTAAATGACAAGGCTCGGACACACAAGGCTCGGAGTTAGGTGTGCTTTGTCTGAGCTTTAAACAAAGTAAGTTTCATATTTATGATTATGACGCTGCTTTATTTTAAGATTATTTATTTTAATTTGCCTCGAAGATTATTATGAAAACCTATAACAGCATTATGATACGGTAATATCAGAGAGTTGAATGTTTAGAATTTTCATGCTTGACATTATTACCATGTTGGCAGCATGGTGTCTCAGTGGTTAGCACTATCGCCTTGCACCTCCAGGGTCTGGGTTCGATTCCTGCCTCATGGTCTGTGTGCATGGATTTTGCATGTTCTCCCTGTGCTTGGTGGGTTTCCTCCAGGTACTCTGGTTTCCTCCCACAGTCTAAACACATACAGGTTAGACCAACTGGCGTTCCCAATTGGGACGTAGTGTGTGAATGAGCATGCTGAGAAACAGAATGTTGTAAAATTGGGAATAAATACAAGGGTCACCATTGGCCTCTATGGTCCTTAGTTGGACTACAGAGTTTCCTAGATTGATGGGTGGAATATTACTGTAATGTGACTGATTTAGCAGAAATGTAATGACCACCGAACAAAGTTCTAGAGCAAAATCACCTGGAAAAGTATCATGAAATAACCTTCAACACTTGACTCAGGTGTTTTGTTAACTTGAAATTAGCAAACCCTATTAGAATTGGTTTTCCATACGCCATTTTTATATTCTAAATACTAAGTAGGCTTTATGAACATCATGTTTAATAAACTAGTATGGACACTTCATTCCAGAAGGCATCTATTTATCCGCTTGGATGCAAATTCAAAGAAAATATTAAATGTGTTTTAAAAACCCCGCAATGTGATAGCAGAAGTCTTGCCAATGCAATTCCAGCACATCTTTGAAGTGTAAATCAGTGTTCGCTGAAAGCAATACCATTGCGAAACCGTATTAAAATATAATTTCAAGCACATGAACCAGACACACTTCAAATGTGAGGACCAACACTGTAACTGGGATTTTTATAGAACACAAAATTCGAGCATTGTTTTAAATTATCTGTAATCTTTCAATGTTCTTCTCGCCATGGTAATCCCAGAAGATAGAGAGACCAGGATCAGATGGAATGTGAAAGTAGGCTGTAAAAGCAGGCAGGAGGAATCATGGCTGATATTGAAGGGAAGATGACAGGCCATAAGTTAGAGCCGGCTTATTGTTGTTGTGTGTTGTTATTCTCTTGTAGTCCCTGCTGTGAAGCAAAAGCTACATTTCAAATTTAATTACCTTTCAGGTCACCTCATTAAGTCAGAGGTTTGGCGAAGATGGAACGTAATTGCATGTACACAAACAAGCATGTATACACAAACGCGTGCTGTTGTTACTGTGAATGTCTAGACTTGTTCAGTCTTAAACTAGTGTTTATTCTTAATAAAACCTGGAGTTCAAACCTTGCATCAGAACATCACCATAAATCCTACCAGTTTCATATATAATGTATATGCATTACTGTTCAAAAGTCTTGAGCCAATCATCCTTTCTTTATATTTTGCTTCCAACAAGCCAGGATTTTTAATATAGTCTTCCAAACACACTGCCAATGCAATCAAAACATGTTTTGATGGATAAAACCATGATGGAACACTATCAGTCATGGATTAGTCCCCTCAAGCCCGGATCTCAACAATATTGAAGCGGTGTGAGATGATCTTGATGGAAAACAAAACGAGACCAAAGTCCAAAGAAGAGTTGTGGAATGTCCATCAAGAAGCCACCAACTTCAACAGCAGTGTTTTTCTATAAGACATGACGGTCAGATGTTCTGGAACAAATCTTGCAAGAACAATATTGTCACGTGTATCTGCGAAACCCATCAAGCACCATGATGAAACTGTCTCTCATGAAGACCTTCCCGGGAAACCAAGACCACAACATTTACCTCTGATGCAGAGGAGAAGTTCATTCAGAGTCACCAGCCTCAGAAATCATCTGAATCAACAATCGGCACCTCAGACTAGAGCCGTTAAGAAGCTTTACAGAGCAGAAGCACCAGATGCATCTCAACATCAACTGTTCAAAGGAGATTATTGCATATGTTGGACGCATTCAGCATTGTTTTACCAAAGTGTAGAAAGAATTTGTTTTTAAAAACTCGGTTGATAAGCTTCAAATTCTTGTCAGCTTTTAATGACACACACATACATCAAGACTCAAACCTATCATTGTAACCCAAAAAGCAATCATTTTCATAGAAATCCAAACCAAAATATATATAAGACTATTAATTCAATTTGAACAAAAGGAATAAGAGGAATAAAAAGTGAATATAATTATTACAAACCAGTATGCTCTCGAGAGGACGTATTAGGAAGATCATCAGGTACTGTATGGCATAGCTCTGTATGGTTCATAAGAAATTGAAGCCATAATAAAAATGAAATGTAGTGACTGACCAATAAAACCCCAATTTTTTGTATTTAACTTATTCAAAGGAGAAAGAAGAAAGAATTGCAAAGTCACAAAATATGGCAAAATTTCCTTGATAATTATTGAGCTGGACAGATTTGAGCTCTCACTACTGGAGCACATGGATGGATGGATGGATGGATGGATATACACAGCGTAGCTAGATACTTAATCCATGACTAAATCTGACCCTGCATTAAACTACTAAATATTATGCTCTAATAGAGCCTAAATCCATTGGCTAAATACAGGGCTGTTCATGTCCATGCATAACATGACTGAATTTAACTAACCTATTAAATAGCACTAACCTACTAAATCAACCCATCCATCCAGGAAACCTCTGTAGTCCAACTAGGGTCCATGGAGGCCAAAGGTGACCGTGGTATTTTTTACAACCGTGGTAGGACTTCAGGTCAAAACCTACTAATTGGTGTACTCTAATAGATACTACAATTCCTATGGTGATGTTTATTGCAACAGGTTCATAGCTTCAAAATCATAATTGTAAGTAGATTGTATACATTTTGCACGTGATGTTACAGAGACGAGCAACCAAGGACTGGCAAGAACCTCAATTCTGGCCAATTTAGCACACCTAGTGAAACAGAGGCGCCCCTCTGGTGACATGCCAAAGGCCTCTAAAGTGCTGTAATGGCTGGGAAGATTTAGCACAAGCTGCACTTAAGAGGTGCTCTTTCAGTATTTGTTTGTTCATTATTTTGTCATTTCACATTCTGCGTGCTTTGCAGTTTCGTAGCTGTCAGTGAACGTAAATCAGTTGTGCTATAACACAAATGGTCACTTATGTACAATTTCAATCAACATTATTAGCAAACACCAGATCAGTTTGGCTGAAATTTTTGCAAAATTCTAAATATACCATCAAAAAATCGTAGAAGCTCATGCCACTTTTTTTTTTTTCATCTTCTTCTTGCTAAAAACATGACTTGTATTTGAAGTGTACTGTACATTCAGCAGTGGAGCTCTCTAGCAAATCTCTTAACCCTCATCTGCTCGGTTGGATTGTGGTCAAGGATTGTGATATAAAAGACAAATAAAATCTCAATTTCAAGAAAAATAACGTTACCAATTGCTAACCTTGGTCCTTTCCTTCCACTTACAAATTAAAAATGTAACCCCATGCAGTCATGTGTATGTACTACGAGTATCCAGGAGCAACTCTTGGGCTTTGGAATTCAGCTATTGAGAATAAGCTCCTGAAATAACAGTACACTTAACCCCATACCACCCAGTTAATCCTTCAGCGTGCTACTATAAATGGCAGTTTATTCTGCTGCCGTAATGGGTATTAGTTGTGTTTTATGGAGTCGTTCTCTATTCTGCGGCCCTGGTGTGAAGGAGGTAGCTCTCGGCTCGGCGGGGCATTGCGAGTTTGAGATAACCTCACAGCATGAACTTAATGATTACCCTGAACACACCCAGTAAAAATGTATTACATAGCGCTCTCGCTCCAAATCAATACGATAGTCACCTACGCTTAACAGGTTTCGGGTTATACAATGATGAACTGCGACCAAAAGACTGAGAGACGGTGAGAAATCCAGAAGGGCAGGCGTGGCAAGAAGGGCAGGAGGACCTGGGGGATGAGAAGTGGGAGTTCTCAGAATATTACTATTACTATAAAACCATTTTTCCTCTAATATATGAACCATAAATGTTCAGTTCGTTTGATTAATGCATACAGTGAACGGGACATTACTAACTTAATTAAATGATGATGGCCAACCTAAATATCTCATCAATTACCCGACAGGCCCGTGGAGCAATTTCATTATCGTATGGACCAGTAAAAAGTGAGAGCCATCACTCCTGGCTTAGATTAGAGAAGCTATTTAGGGATTTCAGTATGGATGATGTTCACTCAGCCGTCTTTTGTTCAGAGCTACTAGAATTAAACACAGGAAAACGGTCCACTTAGCTCCTTTCTAGCTCATTCCTTCGTGAATTATAACTGTGCTGGAGAAATGTGGTTTTTAAAACCATTCGAAAATGCATTTTTCTTTCTAGAATTTTCTTTCTACTACCTGTATGAAATGCTTTTATCCTTACAGCCAAATGCAATGCAGTGCTCTAACAAGACCGAAATTGTACGTACATAGAAGGTGCTTCATTTTTATTTTTTTTTTACAAAGTTGCATAATATTTAAAAAGTGTTCTTATTCCGTCATAAAAAATGTTTCTTGCTGGTCCACAAATGCACCCCTGTCTTGTGAATCTTTGTCCTCGTAGGGTGGCTGTCATGAAACCAAGTCAGATGGAGCGAGATCAGGACTTTAACACCTCAAAGCAAAGTTTTTGAGGTGTCGACAGTGTGGGCAAAAATGTGCGGATGTGCATCGTGATGCAAGATCTAGACGCCCTTGGATATCAGTCATCTGCATTTAATCGGAAGTTTAGGCTTCACTGTTTAGGCACTGTTGATTGTTGAACCTTTTTTCTGATAATGTTCCAATACCGACCCTTGAGTGTTGATGAATTTTCCAGCTCATGGTGGACTTTTGAACTTTTTCTCAGTTGGCGATTGGGGATGTTTCCGTTCCATACTCTAACGTTTGTTGTAATGTTCTTAGTGATGAAACCATGTCTCATCACCAGTAATGATTCTCTTTTACGTACCTTCCTTAGAGTAAAGTAAAGACAAACACAACCTGTAGCAAAAAAAAAGCAATTACATAAGTTAGCAATCACATGACAGGAAGACAGGAAGTTAAATGCAGATTGGACAAGATGTGGGTAAGTTTAATGATATGATAAGCAACTTGCATGAACAGAAAATCACAAGTTTTAAATTTGAAGAAAAATGTTTCAATTTTCAAAGTTTCTTTTCTAACGTCTCTCCTAGAATGTGAAATTTCCCCCAGCTTTTCTTTCTTTACATACTCTTGCATCTCCTCATTTCACTTCCGCATTCCTTATAAGGTAATACTTCCTGGAACCCAGGAAGTTATGTTATGTTTCCCCGGAACTTTTTGTTCTTTGATGTAACAGATGTATGTAACACAGGGTGTTTGGCTGAACTTGTAAATACTCTGTATATGCTGTAAAAAACATAGAGAGAACATTCAGACACTATCATGCATGCTGTGTGGATGTGTGTGCATGTGTGCGTGTCTCTCTTGCATGCGGCTGGCAAGTGACGGAGCCGGCCGGTAAGCGTATCGAAGCGCGGCAGACACTTCAAGTGATTCATCTGGTCTCATTTTAAACTTAACAAGTAAAAACTTTACACTTATGAAAATCTAATGGAGGTTCAGTTTAATAAAAGTCTTTTACCAAAGTTGACAAAAGTGGTCGTCATGGCTTATGTGTGTTTGAGTCAGTTCTTAGGAAATGCCAATGTCTGGACTTGTTTTCAATAATTTACGTCAGTAACTGACTGAAGACTGAACACACAAACATGTACGGTTGAACATTCTGGTTTACACATTCTGTTTTTTTTTTTCCGTTAAAACGGTGTTTCCGCTTTGTTTATGCGTTTGTTGTGAAACTTAAAAAGTGATTGTTAATATGCGCTCATGTCAGTCTCAGAGAGATTTATTTTTTTCCTGTTAAAACGGTGTTTCTGTTTGTGTGTGTGTGTGTGTGTGTGTGTTTGTTGTGAAACTTAAAAAGCGAGGTGGGAAGAGGGAGGAGGAGTGTTAAAACAAGGCAAGGGAAGGGGCTAATTCCACCCTGTCACGGTTACTGCTTGCCGGACAAAAGAGAGACAAGATAGCAGAGGTGATGAGAACAAAACGTCTTTAATGAGAACATAAAACAGGGAACCAAAGGAACAGACATGAACTGAAACAGGATAACCTAAACATGGAGCCAAGGAGAACACAGAGCTAGGAGCAGGAGAACACAGAGCTAGGAACAACACAGAGTCAGGAACAACACAGAGTCAGGAAGAACACAGAGTCAGGAAGAACACAGAGTCAGGAAGAACACAGAGTCA
>QMIH01000322.1:257762-272806 GCA_003987875.1 Clarias batrachus
AATCACACACACTAATTAGCAACCTCAGTTCAGGTGAGCGCGACATCACCTGACTGAGGTGCATTCTGGGCTTTTGAGTTCTCCAAAACTACAAATGAAAACAAACACAAAATGGAGTCAGTGGGCGCTTTGGCGCCCTCTGGTGGTGTCCCGTGACACACCCACACCCACACACACACACACACACACACACACGGCGCCTGTGCGCACCAATGGAAACACTTATCTGTCAGGATTTATTTGTACTTTTTTTTAAGGTAAAGTGCAGATTAATTTGTTTTATTTTCATTTTATAGATTGTATAAATTATTTTTATGTATTTTTGTATTTTTGGGGCTGTGGAACGGATAATTTGTGTTTTTATTATTTCTTATGGGAAATGGTGATTTGGTTTACGAGTGTTTTGGATCACGAGCCCTCTTCCAGAATGAATTGTGCTCGTAATCCAAGGTTCCACTGTATAGTTTATTTATACAGTTTCTACTTTTTACATACTTTACATATTTCTACTTTACACTTTATCATTTGTTCAAATAAAGTAAAATAGAATAACAAAGTACTTTCTATTCTTTCCTATTAGCATTTATGCCTCCTTACTTCCTTTCTTTTTTCTTGTCAAGGTCACAAACAGCCGTGTAAGCATTTCACTGCGTTTCATGCTGTGTATGGTTGTGTATGTCACGAAAATTTCTTTTACTCTGAATTTAAAGTCAGGCATATTGGTGTAAGGTTAGACATTCAGAGTTGGTATATCACTGATGCTCATACAATGTTGGGGACGGTGTAACACACTCAGATGAAAGCTCTATACACCCCTTCCACTTGCGTGAACACACAGATGTCCATGATTGGCCAGTGCCACTATGATTGATGTGAGAGTCAGAGTGTGTGCCCGCCCTCTTCTTGAGTGGAATCAAACTTGTGATGATAGTAGAAAGAGCATGTTACTGTTTATTTGTTATTTTTTTTTACCTTTCAAGTTGTTTAAATGACATAAATGTCAATAGCAACGGCAAGCATTGAAATAAACATCTGATAGGAGTCTGGTATATGGGCAATATTTTGCTGCATGAATAGTTAGTAATTAAATTAGTAATATCTTGATTATTAATATAACATTATGAATTCATCAGCTTAGAAAACGGCACTTGATTTAGGTTATAGTAATATTTAGTATTTTATTTTGTTATATGTGCACATATGCACTTATTGAAGCCACAAAATACTGAACTAAGGTCAAAATATGTGTAACGTATGCCGTGTATGCCGAATCCAAATTTAGACCATTTGATCATGCTTTTAATGAAATCTTTTGTTTGTTTGTTTAAAATTATGAAAAAAAATATTTAAAAGCCAAGCATTTTGTCAGAACAAAACAAATGCATTATATATATATATATTTCTAGTTAGATACTTTGACTAATCTGATATCCGATTATTCAATGAGCATCTTACTGTCCGACTGATGTTGTGAATATCTCACTGTACGTAGTTCGTACGAACTGTATATGTGAATTCAATGTGACAAATACTGCAATTACCCTTTCATGTTTATTACTGTGTGTGAGTGACTGTGCTAACTTTATAAATGATTGCATTAATTAAAAAGAGGGTCTAGGACAGCAAAGAAGACAACAACACAAATGTGCACACACACACACACACACACACACACACGCAATATAATACACTGTAGCTCCTCTGTATCCTAGCAGATTGTTTGTCTTCTTGTATTTTTCATGTACCAAGCTAACATTTGACATTTGATACTCAAAAGTCCTCAGCGTTCAAACTTAAATAAAAGTATTTTATGTATAAATCTGACCTTCAGCTTCGACCTGGTTTGTACCTCGCTGGCTTGTTGTTTTTCCTACAGGTTAGACAGCTCTGAAATATATTCTTCAAAGACTAAAAAGAAAGAGGGGGAGAAAAAAAAAATCAAGCAAAGTGCCAAAAGGCGAAAGGGCCGTCCAGAAAAACACGAACACGCTGTACTAGTTATTATTTAATCATGCCATCATGTTCTTGTACGAGCGCTTTAAAGTCCTAATCAATAATTAAAGCTTTAAACTCAAAGTACATGAGAATACACACATGCACGCACGCGCACACACGCACACTATCAATCCCCTCTCGTCTCAGTCTTTTCATGTTCTTGAACCTGCTTTAATGCTTCATCACTCTCACACACTCGGAGAAACATGGACCCAAACACAGTCGGAATAAATTATTCATTATTCAGCCATATTGATCACAGACTGGTTCATATGTAAAGACCTTGGCATGGATTGGTAAGAACAGCACAAGATCAAAGAGAAGAGGAAACCGTATGACAGAGAGGCGTAGCATGTAAAAGTAAAGACATCTATAAAATTGGGTCTCAGGACAGTGACATGGGGTGAACTGTGGACAAGAAACACCTGCCCACTTGCATGCTACCTTTTTGATGTGGGCTAGGTGGGCAACATGCACATATACCGTATATGTTTTGTATGGTACCCATAAACAGCACAATCAAACTCTGGTAACCCCTAACGCATGCATTTCAAAGGCGGCCATACACACACACACTGTGTGTACAGGATTACAGCTGTCAGTCGCCAGCATGGCCGGGTGGGGTTAGTTATTTCCGCTGGTCACAGAAGGATACATGTTGTTCATAATCACAGTTATTAATCTATGGAAAATAAATGGTGTTTGTGCAATCGTTGTATCAAAGCAATATCACACTTGTGGTCGTGCTGTTGTACTGAATATCGGCACTCCCTTTGCGTGATATTGCTTAAGAAATTGATGGTGATGTTCATGTTAATCTCATTAGGATTATACACTTAATCTGTTTGTAACATGAAGATAATATCAGAAAGTAGGACAGAATCATTTTTTGGAGTGTATGCTACAGTATAAGACGGATTTTAGGTCACATACACATTTCTGATCTTCATCATTATACGTGAATGTCCGTCTAGGAAGCCTGTATGAAACGTTCTCCACACAATACAGTTGCTCCTATAGGAAGGAACTCCAGTATAGCAACCATCTAAGGAAAGCTATTGGGATAATGGAGGAAGATATCGAGCTGGATGTACTTTTAATCATTTCCCACAGTGAACACTGAACACTGCATGCAAACTACAATCAACCTCTCCTTTCCAAAAACTATTTAATGAAATTTACCCTCCCTACTTTGTATTCCAGGAGATGCTGCAGCTGATTCCACTGTAATTTTCTTTTGCAATTGTAAAGTTAAAACTTTATAATATGTGACAAATCTTAATTAACTTTCTGTTGCACTTGGAAGCACAAGCTATATTACACAATTTTTATGTCTAGGATATAATTAAGCAGTCATTTTTATAAGAAGCACAATCATTTATTCTCTTCTTTAAGAGCCCATACATCATCGTGTGGCAGTACATTTCTTCCTCTTTTTTTTTTTTTCAAATGAGAAAGAGAAAGGAAATCTTAATGGTTTGATCCTCTAGAATTTTAATTATGTAGGATTTTCTCTACATGATCGATTCGAAGAAAGACATAGTAATACAAGTTTGACTGCGTTAAATATTTGATATTGATTAAATTTTGATGATTTATGTCTCGGCAAGAATCCCTTTCCCTGAGCCCTGGACTTTTTTTTTTTATTGTTGACTAAATTAATGGTTTTATTCCTTCGCACATATAGAGATAAAGCCCTGCAGCTGCTCATTAGCCTTATTTTTATTTCTCTATTTATTTGCTTTAGATTGACCTCTCAAAGAAAGGTCCACTCAACATAAGTATATGGTGTTGATTGTGTGCGGCAGTGGAAATAGTTTTAATGTGCTGTTGAGGCTATAGTCATGTCAACTGCGTGAAATAATTCGATTTAATTATGTTTTGCTTTAATACAGCATGCAGGAATAATACTTAAAGAATAATTCATGAAGCTGTGATTGCATTATACACCCACAGCCATAGCATCCAGGATTCTGTATGAATAAATGTCAGTGTATTATAGTGAAATACAAGATGCGCGCGTACATACTGTACATACTTAAAGAATTCATAGGCTTTGGCCTGCACTGTTCTGTAGATGAACAGGGTTGGTATAAACTTATTTTATACAACATAAAGCTGTAAATTTGAAAATATAATTCATGTAACTTTAATTCATGTACATGCCAAACCCTGGGTTAGCGAACCCCAACCGTAACCCTAATCCCAATCTATTCGAGCGCTCATGACCCCCATAACCCACAGCACCCAAAGGATCCTCTGCCAACATCCTGGTGCACAAGGGGAACCCCATGTGGTTTGAATGTTAATGTTTTAAACATAATGTTTTAAACATCATACAAACATCCAACCTTAAGAATTAAAAAATTTCAATAAATTAATATCGGCATACAGATTTTTTCGGAATTCGAGTGAACGAAAGTCACACGTACTGTACATCCATAGAAAGCCAAGCACAGTGAGTTTATTTATTTATTTTTATTTTTTTGTGAATTTTTGTGCATTGTGTCCAAGATTTAGTGAAGACATTCCAGGAATGTTAGCAAGGACAGTAGCAAGAAGAAAAGGGAGCCACTTTCATGAAGAATCATAAATTAAGGTTAAGTGTGATTTAATGTCTATTTACAGTATTTCATATTATATAATAGCAGATTTAGGCGTTTGGCAGAGGCCCTTATGCAGAGCAACTTACATTTTTATCTCATTATACATCTGAGCAGTTGAGGGTTAAGGGCCTTGCTCAAGGGCCCAGCAACTGGCAACTTGGTGATTGTGGGATTTGACCCTGAAACCTTCTGAACCATAGTCCAACGCATTAACCACTGAGTTACCTCTGAACCTGATAGTATAACATAACATAACATAACATAATATAATATAATATAATATAATATAATATAATATAATATAATATAATATCCAGTGTATACAGTTTTTAGTAGCAACATAAGATATTTTGCTTGATTGATGACCTTTGAATGTTTTAGCAGAAATGGGTTAACAATAGGTTAATTTCATCCCAGACTTGTTTTAATACCTTGTTTAATTCACTAACAAAGACTTTTGTTGCAAACTCAGTCTAATTTTATCTGAATACTCATGTTTAGGGTCAGAGCTCACAGCTGCTGGTTTGCTTTCACATCAAAGAGTCCTTCCAAACCATGCATTGGTTTGATTATATAATTCTACTCATCTCTATGCAAAATGTTCAACACATTGCTCCTGTGTTTTTATTATTTACCTTTAATACTAAGCCTCAAGCAGTGAAAATGAATACCACAGGACTACTGCAGCAGCTATGCCACCTACACACAAGAAGGTGTTCTCATATAAGAAGCTTTTTTGTTTGTTTGTTTGTTTGTTTTGCCATGTAGGATGGCACAAGATGTGCATTTATATTCGGTGCATGCACTTGCACCACAAAAGGTACAGTAAATTACATTTACTTGAATTCTGTGAAAGTATTTTGATAGAGTACTTTATTTCCTTTGTTGACCATTGACTTTCCAAACACGTCATGAAAAAAAAAAAGAACTAATGTAGCAAGCTGAATCAATCATTTTACTCAGCATGCAGTGCCAAAAGTGCATCAAGTGAAACCTGTGACCAGGATTTAAAACACCATTCAAACAGTTAAGAGTCTGCAGAAACAAATATGTGAAAATGGCCTAACACTAATCAAGCAACAATGCATGAGAGAGAGTGCTCTTTAGACTGAGTATCATCATGGCTGTACTGTAATTCAGCCATAGGCTCAAAGCTGCAGGTAATCAGTATAACAGCATGACTACTGCCTCTATACAACAGCTTTATGAATAAAAAATTAATAGAGAGTACATTTCAAACACAATATGGTCAAGTAATTGTTTAGTTGTTCTCTGCTTGCGGAAAAAGATCCCTCAAGCAGAGAACAACTAACATTTACAGATATTTACAGAAGACTTCAAGAACAGTATGGTGATGGGACTCTTAGCCACATGAATTCAAATTTGTCACATACACAGTCATACACAGTACGATATGCAGTGAAATGCACATACAACCACCTGTGACCTTAAAAAAAGATTATCAATAAGAAATAAATTATGTAAGAAAATAAGAAATTAAATATATATAAAAAAAACTTTAGCTATAGAAAATGTATAACTTTACCTATATAAGATAAGAACAAAATATCTAACAAATATAGAAAATTTAGCTGTACAAATATAGAAACCTAAGTTATGGAAATTGAATTTAAATAGAAATGTCCGGGTAGTGTGCAAATATGCAGGAATGTAAATGGAAACCCTGATACTTGGGAATCAATGAATAACTTGCAGGAGAGACGCCTCTGTCTGTGGGAACTGTCCACACAATCATTCTCCAACACCACTAGCACATTAAAGGAACTCGGCTGGGAGTTATTGTCACATTTCCCTGTCCAGTTCTGACCTCGCTCCAAGCCATTTCTCTTGGTTGAGGCATTAAAGGAGTTCCTGGGAGGCCGGAATTTTAGATATGAAGGAGACAGTCCAGTCATGGCTCTAATGTGAAACACTGGGATACGTGCATTAGTGTAGCAGTGGATTATATAGAGAAATAAAGCGGTTTTTACTCTTATAACTGTTCTGTTCTATATTGTTATTCTGTACAATTAAAAGTCCCAGTTTTACTTGAACACCCAGCTTTAGGATTTTTGTACCATTTTACAGTTTGTACAAATATGTACCATTTATGTACCATATTTTTAATTTTTTTTCCTCTAATAATAATTTTTTTCATACCTCAAACTCCATGTTTCACTCCTCTTCTGAACATACTGTTTTAGTGTCTATGTAAATGAGCTCCTGCTGAGCCACACCTGAGAATAGCAGTGATGGGTGAAGCTGAGCAACAAGCCACAGAGGACATCTTATACGTATGAGGAGAAAATTTCCTTATTTAACCCTCAGCTAATGCAAAAAATGGAAAAAGAAAGTTTTTTTTTTCTTATCTGTACGTGCACACAGTTATTTGACTAAAAATACATTTTGTTTTATAGGCTTCCTTTAAGCGAGGAGTTATGAGTTATGAATATATAAATATATATAGTTGTCACTAACTATATTGTAGCAGCAATTTCAGTGAGACCGTTGATGAGCACCGAACATCCCAGTGAAGTTCTACAAAATTAAGCACTTTTGGAACGTCGTCCAATCAGAGTAGTTAACTAGAATAAACTGCTGTGGTAGTAATAATAAATGTGTTTTAAAAACAGGAAAGGCATAATTTATTTATTATTTCTGAAAGAAGTCTCCAGTGTCACAGCTTGTTAACAAGCATAGCTTTTCTGGGAAGAGTTCGCTCATAGGGAGTTCTCAGTTACGTGACAAGTTTTCACTTATTAACTCCAAATGAGCGGAAAATGAGTGTCTCGTTAGGGAACGATTGTTTTCACCTGCTTTAAAGTAGGTGATCAGGAACTAATTTGCTTCATAGATGATAATCTGCAATAGTGACTGTAACTTAAATAGTCATCATGCCATGGGAGGAATAAAACACTTAAGGACATGCTATTGTAGGAAAATAGTCAGCATCAGGGTGGCACCAGTAATTCTGATTTCAGGTCGGCTGCATCGCATCACTTTGTCATTAATAATTTTCATGTCACAGGACACCCCATAGTGTTTTATTCCTCGCTGTTGTATACGTAAGCTTCATTAAGAGTTTTATGATTTGCTGTCTAGAGCAACTCACCTTCATAAATACTCTTTGTCTTTCTGCTCATGCTTACCAGAATTATATGAAAACTGCGTGTGTGTGTGTGTGTGTGTGCGTGTGTGTGTGTGTGTGTGTGTGTGTGTGTGTGCGTGTGCACACGCAAAGGAGGAGGTGTGAGTCACAGCATCTAGCTGTGTAAATCTTAATGATATTGGCTCGATCTCCTCAGGGGAAAAAGCCACTCAGATGCCAACTCCTATATCACACAAACCAAATGGTGCAAATGTAATCTCTCTCGCTGCAACACACTCGTCTGTTTTTCACTTTATTGAAACTGGTGATTTTTGTCTCAGCTGCTGCACCATTTTCATAGAGTTTTCATAATATTAATTAATAATATGATTATTTTATGATTTTTTTTTTGTCCTGTTTTCCGACTCAAATTTAAATGAAAGATAAGACAGTATATCAAAATGTACATGAGAGCACACGAATAAGAGAATGCTTAAATACTTTAAGGTATGAATGTGAAGCAGCATCTTGGTATACAGGTGTCGTGGAATAAAAAAGGTATAAAAGGTAAATATGATATAATTACCATGGAATAAAAAGATATTCAAGGTTTTTTAGACTGTCTCTCCCTAGACCATTAGGGGCCATTAGGTACTATGCTGTATTTGCAATTAATTTGATAATAAAACCGTTCAAAAAATCATTTGTTGTTCTTTAAAAAAAAGAAAAGAAACTGAAATGCAAATTTGAGTCAATGATATATTTCATTCACATGAAGCACAATGCAGCACATATTTAAACCAAGTGAATTCAATGCATCATTGTTTGTTAGTACCACATGAGGCTGGAATACACCTTGAATGGCACTTCAGTACATCACACAGCACCATGCATACACACTGCACTGCACATCTACACACTTATTCACACCCAGGGCCAATAAGAGACACTAGTCCACCCACTGGCACACACTCAGCAGGTAGCCAAGTTCAGATTATATTCAAAAGAGGATTTTGAAAAGATGAAGGTTTGTAAAGCCTTTGTCACATTTGTAATAACAGGTACAAACTATTGAAGAAAAAGCATGATGTTAGTGGGAAAATGCTATATTGTAAGAGGAATAAAATTTTTTATTAGAAATCTTCAGTATGGTGAGAGTAATTCTGTATCACATTACCACGTTTACATTTTTCTATAACAGAGAAAAGCCTAAGTGTTTTAACCCTTTCTTGTTTCTTTACCAGAGTGATGATGATGCTAGCATTTAGTTTATGAGCTCTACTGTATATTCTAGTTTGTCCTGATCTGTTGCATTTCCTTTCCGGTGGCACAATGGCTTAGTGGTTAGCACTGTCGACCTTACACCTTCAGGTTCCGGGTTCGATTCCCACCCCAGGTCTGTTTGCATGTTCTCTCCATGCTTGGTGGGTTTCCTCCCAGAGACATGCGGATTACGTTAACTGGTCTTTCCAAATTGACCTAAATGTGTGCGAGAGTGAGGGTGTGAGCTCCAGGCCCCCCTCGACCCTGTAATCAGAATAAAATGGTATAGAGTGAGTGAGTGTATTTCTTTTTTAATTGTAAAGAAGTAACTTTTTGCAATTTTATATATATATATATATATATATATATATATATATATATATATAGGAAAATAATCGCTGAACTAGTATTGCATGATATTCTACAGTACTCTTGTTCCTGAAACACACATTCGTTTGTATCTCAGCTGAGTTTAGTCTAATATAAATTCATACAAATTTACAATTATGCAGATCATCAAAGGTGTCCGAGTGATTTTCCCGAGCTCGCGTTTCCCAGGCGTTTATCAGCGGATCCGGTTCTGTTGGTTACATTCATGTTGAAATTGGTACAACAGCTTAAGCACTAGACATGTTACATTCTGTGTCAAAGGTCCCTCTCCTCCTGCGGAAAAACAGAAAACCCATTTAGGCCGGAGGAGCAGACGAGGACGGGCCTGACAGGCGGGAGAAATAGGCTTTCTTTTTTTAAACCCATCTGTAGATATTGGACCATGCTGGAGAGACGTCACGGTGGTTAGCTCTATGACTTGAGCTTCGTTGAGCTTATAAAAGCAGGGAGGGGGAGAAAAAAAAGCAGCAGTGTTCGAGGGTAGCAGCGAGTTTCCATCATAAAGCAACATTTCCCCTGGAAGGAATGTTCTAGATTGTCAGCTAAGTTCATACATTTGAGAAATGTACACTACTAGGAAAAGTATATTACCCGCAACACTTATTATCAGCATTCTATCGAGATCAGGACAGCCAAAAATGTCTCTTGATCATTTCAATTTATTTATTTATTTTTAATACAAAATATACATCAACACACTATTTTTTTTTAACAGGCTGAAAAGCATCCACAATGTCATTTGGGGAAAAATCATACCTACTTTTCCCTTTTCCTCCTTTTTCTATCCGTCAGTAAACCAAACGTTTCCCAAATCCCTAGTTCATTATCATCAATAAGTCAATTACAGTCTCTCCTTCACAGCCAAATCATGCATTGTGGATGCGGTACCATTTCTGCACAATGTAAACCAATTTACTTTCCTCTCTCCATTGCAGATAGTATTAAACAATGCCCTATGAGTACACAGCTGTCTCAAAGGGAATGATTTATTGCAGAGAGCCGAGTCTTCGCGTCGCTCTGTGAGGCTGTGCAGTGTAAAATAAGCTCATTTATATTCCATATTGCTGGAGCTGCCTCACTTAATATTCCTGTCAGCGAACACTGGGCGGAGGATTCACTCGGATTCAAATGTGGTATAAAGAAGCCCGTGCCTAGCTTTGAGAAGTGTACTAACATTATTAAACACATTTCATCATGTTGGAGTAATGTGCTCGGGACGTGTTAAGAGACGTAGTTTGAGGTTTCCTTATCATTGTTCTCTGGCAAGGCTGTGTTTAAAGACGTCAAGAGCCTGTACAAATGCCTTACAAAGCTCTGATAATATGCTATAAACATTTATATAATAAACATTTTGTAGTGCAAAGTGTCATTGTTGTTATACCATGTCCAGGACTGTATAACCTCTATAACTAATAATGACATGTACACAGTATAGTCATAAAACAAAAAGCGTTATATTTGTTAACAAATACATTATAAATTAATTGTACGTAACATACATCTATTGTCTATATACCGCTTAGCCTGTGTAGGCCTGAGGCTTATCACATGGAAGTCAGGGCATGAGGCAGGGTACACCTTGGATTAGGTGGAAAACCCTCGCAGGGGACTGAGATGCCACTGTGCTGTCTCACTGCACCCAACATTGCAAATAAATGATTCAAGATTAAGGTGTCTTCATTATTTTTCCATTAAATTTCCAAACTTGCCCTGCGATGGATTGGCATCCTGTCCAGGGTGTACCCTGCCATGTGCCCTAAGTCTCCTGGGATAGGCTCCGCCCCCCGTGACCCTGAATACAGGATTAAGCGCTATAGATGATGAGTGAGTGAGTGAGTGAGTGAGTGAGTGAGTAAATTTCCAAACTTCAGTAATGAAGTTGTTTTCTAAATAAGTAATCTGGACTAAGGTTTTTGTAATTTTGTAGTTTATTTATTTTATTATTATTACAAATATTTGTCAATATTATTAGTGTCAAAAGATGCACCTACTGGCACTTGCCATTCTAACAAATAATGACACTTGCATTACAAGATGATAAGGTTTTCCAGATGATTATCATAACTTTGTGAGGCATTAGTAAAGTTTTCTTAAAATGCTTACATTTTACATCATCACAAACTTACAAAGAATTACTAGCACACAATTCTAGTGTGCATGAAATTTTATGAAATTTTCTTCATATTGAATCAACAGAAAAAGAAAAAAAACTTCTCAAACTACATAGCATGACTTTTATATTTAAATGCTTTAAGTAGTGTAAAAGTCTAAATAAACTGACAGTTTTACACAGAATGATGTGACCATTGAAATTGACGTGCAGTGAGATGCAATGTCATTAGGCATTCCTATCACTTACACTCTATTATCACATATACTCATAAACATGAAAATAATGAGTACTAGATGTAGACTCATGAAGCACTGTAACATTTGGTAAGCAATGCCTGGTACTGTTTTCTTTTTAGAACAGTGCATAGTTTGAAGAAACAGAAGTACTTGGTAATTAATGTGAAAAGAATGTCTAGTATACAACATTACTTAAGATCCATAAAATTCATGAACTAACGAGTTTCGTTGATGTTAAAAACACACGCAAGTCTTTCCATTAACATGTACTGTATTTATACGGTGCTTGGTAGGATTTACCATTATTTACTCACTTTCAGTTAATCTGATTTCTTTTTCCGTTTTAGTTACCCATGCACTTACTTACTCAAGCTTCAAAATACTGTAAGCTGCAATGCCTGTTTGTAAATTGTGAACGTATACATTATTTAACCAATATCCCATAGCTAAATTTTGTTACTCAGAATGAGCTTTTTCTTGTCTCATGAGACTGAATTGAGCTGTCTCATTACAAGCTTGACTTTGTCTTTTCTATTACTCATAAACCCCACTTAGGAGAAACAAAGAGACATAACTGAGCCACAAAGCAAGACATACCTGAGAAACATTTGAGAAACAGGACTGCATTTGAAGGAAACGCAAATGAGCCATATAGAAGACTATAATGAGATTAAAGTCAGATATAAATGAGATGCATGAAACACAAATGCGAAATATTATAGTTTTATTGAACATATCGAAAATCCTCAATTAACAGCATACAGTGTAATAAATTTACAATTCACACAATATAACAGGAACCAGCAAAATCTGGCAAACCAAGACACTAAATGATACAAAATGTCATAAAACCTGAGAAAGATATTAAGTGTAACACTGCTCAACTCAAAGTATGAGTTATACAGGAGTTACACAAAGGCCACAGCATTGTGAGAATCTTCCAGTGAAAAAAATCACTCGAAAAGGAGATGAAAAATGTTAAAGAAAAATTGGTTGCTTGCTGTATGTAATATATATATTAACATGGAGTTGGTCATCTTTCACAGCTATAACAACTTCTGCTTCTCATGGGAAGTCTTTCCACTAGATTGTTGAGCTTGGCTGTGGGGATTTGTGCTCATTTATCTAAAAGAAAATTAGTAAGGTCAGTCATTGATTCAAGAAGACTTAGTATGTAATCAGTTTTCCAGCTGAAGTCAGGACTCTTGTGCAAGTCACTTACAGTACGTTCTTCCAGTTCAACCAGCTTTTATACAGGGGCATTGTCATACGGGAACAGGTTTGGCATTCTTATTCTTAGTTCTACACCATAAAAAGATATTCTATACAACTATACAACAGCTATACTAGAAAGACCAGACACAGGAGTAAGGTTAAGGTGTCTACTTACTTGTAAAATATAACCTTTTTTTTATTATTACAATGCTGCAATGTTAGGCCAGTAAACAAACAAACACTCTCATAAGAATAAGAATAAATATACTGTAGTGCCCATTTAAAAAAATAGCACAAGACTTGATAAACTTGTTTCAATATAATTATGTTCCAGATTGGGTATTTCATTTAAGCACTGAGTAGCACTCTACATATTAATACAATATTAAAATAAACGTTTTTTTAAAAGGTTTTTTTTCACCTCACTACTAAACTAAAATGTTCTACATAATTGTGAACAAACCCTACACTGACTATTTATGACCACTGATTTTATAACAACCTACTGTACATGAACGTTTAGCAAAGTGTATTTCAGTAGATGAGATCCATTATCTCATGGGACAAACATTTTTGACGTAAAAACAAAGCTGACACTTTTAAGTGATGCTAGATCATTTCTTAAAGTAAAATAGCCTGTCAAGATACATAATTTCACCTAAAGGTTTTTTTTCACTAGTTGCATCTTGGTAGGTTCATTTAAAGTTTCTTCTAAGTGCTTGAGGCTTCTCCATATTCAGCTCCAGCCACTAAAAAAAGGAAGATTTCATTATAAATTCTTATTGTAAAGAATAGTAATTCAGTTTTCTAACATAATTCATAACATTTTCATGATTTATTCATAGGGAATATGACACAAATATTTTTCACTTATATTAATAATATAACTAAATTTTCAGTTATAATCAATTTTAAATTTAAATGTTTAAAAGTGTTTTGAGTGAAATGCTTTTATTAGAACGTATCGCATTAAGTAACCAAAATACTAACTCTCCAGTGGGTCATCCATGCTGCTCTTTCGTTTTCCTCGAATCATCCTTTGGATCTTCTCCAGGAGTTCAATAACTTGCATCTCATCGGTCTTCACATTATTATTAAGAACATGATACCTATATTTACACTGATCCAGCAACCAAGTCAATTCTACTCCTGCTTTCTGAATATGCTGCTCAATGGTGACCTCTCCTAAACAATCTTGCTGAGAGAACAAGACCATGGTGTGGTCCCAGACATCAGCACCCAAAAGCTTGCAGTACTCTTCCACAGCAATTTTGTGTCTTTGCAAAAATGGAGCCCCTAAAGGATAAACCAGTAGAAAGGCATGGGGCCCTTCACCAAGCATCTCAAAAATGCGCTTCAGTTCCTGCTTAGGTTCATCTGAAGAGGCTTCTGCACGAACCCAGTTCCAACTTGGTGGGTCAACAACGGTGACTTGTGTACCTGCAATGTTGTTTGTTTCCATCATACAGACTTCTGTTTGTTCGCCGATTCCAAACACCTCTTTATTCAGGATGGTGTTTCCACAGGAACTTTTTCCGCCCCAATGTCCACCCAGCAATACAATCTTCACATGGTCAGTTTCTGTTGAAAAATAAAACAAATATTGTAAATTAAAGAATACTTGGTAGGAAAATCTAAAATACAAGTAAATAAATAAAATCTATTTTATTATTATTATTATTATTATTATTATTATTATTAGAAAAAAATAAAAATAAAAATAAATAAATAAATAAATATTGTGTGTGTACCTATATATACCCGGTTGGACAATGAAACTGAAACATCTGGTTTTAGGCCACAATAGTTCATTAATATGGTATGCAGCCAATACAGTATCAATTCGTCTTGGGAATGACAGATACAAGTCCTGTACAGGGGCCAGAGGGATTTTTGCAGTCCAAACTATCAATGATCCACCCTAATGCTTCAGTCTGGGCATGCAACAGTCTGGGTTGTACTCTTTTTGTGGCTTCTCCACACCGTAACGCTCCCAGATGTGGGAAAGACACTGAAGGTGGACTCATCAGAGAGCAATACATCCCCAAACAGCCCCAAATTTTTTCCCTGCTTGTGTATGTATACACACACAAACATACACACACACACACACACATATATATATATATATATATATA
>QMIH01000322.1:273635-288000 GCA_003987875.1 Clarias batrachus
TATATATATATATATATGACACCAACGCGTCACCCTTATCTATCTGTTTTAACTACATGACAGATTACAAATTCCACGCACCTTTTTCAGTCGCTGCCATTTCCTTAAGTTCCTGCTCAAAGTATAAAGCTACAGGTTTGATAGACGAAGGACATGATAATCCTCTAATTTCTAAAAGAATATGTTACATGAATTAAGCAGTACTATTACACAGACAAAACTTTTACCAGTCGTTGCTCTAAAGAGAAAAACACTTCCTGAAAGAAGTGAAATGAAAGAAGCTCACATACTTTGCCGTGTAACCAAATAATCATGTGATCCCAATTAGACTTTTAAAGACACATGCACAGGATAGTTACTGTACGTGTGACTGTATGTAGATTGTGTGATTTATGTTCTTACATAACTTCACTTTAGAGTTCACAGGACCCGGTTGTAATGGGCATTGAGTAACACCAGTGTGGAGCTGGGAAAGAAAACTTCATACGAGTACAAGTACAAAAACTATGTCCAAAAAACTAAAGAAAGTGATATGAATTGTTATTTTGTTAAGCAAAGTTGTAGGGCTTTAAGCAAAGCTGCCAAATCTCACGCACTGAGCATAAGACCTGTGTCATCACTTCAGCTTCCAGTCTTTGTATTGTTGCCGTGAAAGTTCCTTGTTTGTTCATGTCAGCATTTAAATTATACTGCTTTTTCTGTTCATACAAAATAATAATAATAATAATTATTATTATTATTATTATTATAACTAGTTTGACGTTCTAATACTATTAGACTTTTTCAGTTTTTTGCACTTTTTCTGAGAACGCGTGTATCTCTTCGTCTAAAAACAACCAATGGAATCCATCTCCAAACAATCAAAACTCAGGTACGTTATCATGTCTAGTATTCAGCTTGCTCAGCGTGTAGAGTGCAGGATGTTTAGACATTCGTCCTCCTTCATTAGCAATAACTTTATTTATGACAGGTGTGTGTTAGTGAGCACTCTGACGGAGAAGATATTGGGGTCAGAGGAGCGCATCCAGACTTTAGAGAAGGTTAGAGAGCAGGAGAGTAGCTTTATTCCCATAGCGGAAAGTCTGGGTGCCGCAGGCGGAGATATCCAGCCCCCGACTCTGACATTAGAGCCCTCACAGCAGGGCGAGTGGGTGACGACACACAGCATACTCGTTTAGCCAATGCTAACATTAAGGCTAGCCCACCGGAGGAGACCTCTTCTGCGCTTCATGTGTCCAACAGGTTTGCTCTTCTCAGTGATGCACCCGCTGAGAAACCTGAAAGAGCTCTGAATATCAGAGCTGCCAAATCTCACGCACTGAGCATATAGGATATAGGAGACTCTATACTGAGGCATGTGAAATTAGCTAGGCCTTTTGGGACGCCAGTGGCAGTGGTCAGGTGTATCCCGGGAGCCAGATCACCGGACATAGCAGGTAATCTCAGGGCTCTAGGACAGCATAGGTTCTCTATGATAGTTGTACATGCTGAAGCTAATGATATACGCCTTCGTCAGTCAGAGATTAACAAGAATAATTTTTCAGAGGTGTTAAGCGAAGGTGATATCCGATGCAGTAGTTTGCTCTGGACCCATCTCAATGTGACGTGGCAACATAGCTTACAGCAGGTTATGTTCAATGAACCGCTGGATGTCCAGGTGGTGCTCCGAAAACAATGTGGGCCTTTTAGACGATTGGAGTAGACCGTTCAGTACACAGTGAAACGAAACAACATTCCTCCAGGACCAAGGTGCTACATACATGCAAAAACCTAAATTAACAACACGATATAAATTAACAACACACTTTACTGGAACCAACTCGCTAACTAAGAGATCTAATTAGCTGACTAGCTCAGATATGACAGATTCACATTTTGAAGGTAACCTAAAAACGATCAATTTCTATACAAAAAAGAGACAACAATAGACAACAGACAACAAAGTGCACATGTAAAAGTGCAAACAAAGAGCTACAGAATGACAACCAAGACATTTTTTTTTTTTTTTTTTAGTGATAAGGTATGAGTTGAGGTAGTGGGAAGAGAAGCAGTAAACAATTGACATTTTCTGAAGTAGCAGCAATGATTTTAGAAGAAATCTTGTGTGCAAATAGCAAGTGAAATAAATATTGTGCAAATATTGCAAAGAGCAGTTGAAGTGGGTAGGTTTGAACAATTTAAGGTGGTTGTTGATCAGTGTGATTGTGCATGTGTGTGTTTATCAGTTCAGTCCTGATGTTATTTAGTTCATCATTTAGTGCTTCGGTACCTTTTTCCAGATGGCAGGAGGGTGAAGAGTGAGTGTGAGGGGTGTGTCCGATCAGCCACAATGCTGGTGGCTTTGCGGATGCAGCGTGTGGTGTAAATGTCTTCAGTAGAAGGGAGAGAGACCCCAGTGATCTTCTCAGCTGTCCTCACTATCCACTGTAGGGACTTGCGGTCCGATATGGTACAACTGATGATGGGGACGCAGGTAAGGTTTTCTTCTGCTGACTCTTCCATGAAGAGTGGAACGCTGCACCACCACTCCTGAGTCTGCTAAATCTTGATGCAGGTTTTTTGCAGTCAAATGTGAGTTTTGATTTGTCTTCTTCAAAATCTTCAACCTGAGAATTAGATCCTATACCGACACATTTTCTCAAACAGATAGTACCAGCAATAACAGAACCCCTGTTGAAAATAAGTAACTCTTCACTCAGCAGTGGGTATGTTCCCAAATCCTGTAAATTAGCAGTTATTAAACCACTAATTAAGAAACCTGACCTTGACCCCTGTCAGCTGTCAAATTAGAGGCTGATATCAAACTTCCCCTTTATCTCTAAGATTCTGCAAAAGATAGTAGCAGAGCAGCTATGTTCAGATCTACATAGAAATAGCATAAACAAACTATCATTCAGGATTTAGGCCTCATCACAGCACAGAGACAGCACTTGTTAAAGTAGTAAATGACCTCCTATTGGCCTCTGATCAGGGTTGCATCACTATACTTGTGTTACTCGACCTCAGTGGAGCTTTTGACACCACTGATCATAGTAGTCTTAGAAAATGTAATAGGAGTTACGGGAACAGCCCTCTCCTGTCTCAGATCCTATTTGACTGATCGTTATCAGTTCGTAGATCTAAATGGTGACTATTCTGCATGTTCTCAAGTGTAGTTTGGTGTTCCACAGGGTTCAGTTTTAGGCCCTCTGCTTTTTTCTCTTTACATGCCTCCTCTGGGCAACATAATTTGTAAGTATGGTATTAGTTTTCACTATTATGCTGATGACACAAAATTATACGTCTCAACAAAATCAGATGAGAAAAATCAACTTACGAAAGTTGAGCAATGTGTGCAGGACATAAGAGATTGGATGTTAACTTCCTTCTGCTTAATCCTGATAAGACGGAAATTCTAGTTATGGGACCACAAGCAGCTAGAAGCAAGGTTTTCAATGACACTGTAACTTTAAATGGCCTTTCTGTTCCATCAAGTGGAACAGTGAAAGATTCCAGACTATAGATTCCAGTCTTTCGTTTGAAGCACATGTAGATAATATCACCAGGATAGCTTTCTTTCACTTCAGAAATATTGCCAAGTTAAGGAATATACCGTCACTAAAGATGCAGAAAAACTAGTTCATGCTTTTATCACCTCTAGGTTGGACTATTGTAACGCCTTACTGTCTGGTTGCTCAACTAGGTGCATAAACAAGTTTCAGTTAGTCCAGAATGCAGCAGCAAGAGTCCTCACTGGAACCAGAAGATACGAGCACATCACACCTATATTATACACAGTGCATTGGCTCCCTGTGAAGTTTCACAATGATTTTAAAATAACTACTATTGCCGTATAACGCATAACATTTTCTCGCGCCGCAGTATCTAAGTGAACTGCTAGTGTCTTACTATCCAACACGCCTACTTCAATCAAAGGATGCAGGCTGCTTGTCAGTACCACGTATTATGAAAACTACAGCAGGAGGCAGAGCTTTTTCTTACAAAGCCCCAAAGTTATGGAATAGTCTTCCTATTAATGTTCGGGATAAAGACACAGTCTCAGTGTTTAAATCTAGCCAAGCATTTTTGATAATAGTAATCTGTCTGGGATGCATGTGGTGACCAGGGATAGTTCCACTTTACCACTAAGGCGGTCCTGGCCTCGGCTGATGCTGATATCTGGTCGCTGAGGAGTCATGACTGCAGTTGCTTGATAGTTCAGGACTGGAGGTTCCTATAGACTACCTGAGCCTCCAATAACAAACTGGAATCCATATCAACTAAACATCTCCTGTTATACTGAACTTCCAGTCTCACATAGTATGAATGCAGATCAATCCCTGCTATCCGTTTCACCCAAATGAGGATGGGTTCCCAGTTGAGTCCAGATCATCTCAAGGTTTCTTCCTTCTGCTATTTCTTCCTACTTTGCCATCAGGGACAAACATTTTGATTCATACACATTTACATTTAATACAAACTTAAATAATTATTTTGATTGTGTAAAGCTGCTTTGCAACAAACAAAGTTTTTAAAAGCACTATACAAATAAAATTGAATTGAATTGAAGACCTACTGTATGCAATCACTCATCTTTACACACTCTCACACCTCACATCCAATTTCTTACTTTCTCATATTCGAAACAATTGTCTGTGAAAGATGCCAGCAATAGCATTGAGCTGCAGCCTCATTCTGATGAGTCAGCTATGAACGGCTTTTAATTTGATGTCGAATCACTATGTCATTACATAGATGTATTGCAGCAGGAGCATGCTAGCATGTGTATTTACATAATTGAATTAATTAATGAGGTTAAATTAAATAAATAACCTGAAGAGAAATATTTGTGTAATCCGGTTGAAATTCACATAAGTTTAGAGCAGCGTGAGGCATCAACCAAACACAAAAGGAGTAATAATTGGAACAGTCTTAATAGTGATGAGCAGAAATATGATAAAATAAATCAACATTCAAATGCATTTCCAGACTGCAGGAAAGTTACACACCTGTTGGAACATGAGCGCGAGTGTGAAGGCAGTGATAGTATTATCCAAAGAGGGAAATATATTTACAGTGGCAATATTTGCATTGCTTTTAATCATGTAGCACTTTTAATATTTATGACACTCAAAGACTAAAAGAGCAGTAATTAATTTATTAATAATAATTCATGTTTATCATGTTTATATTCTGTATCATTTTTCCTTCCTTTTTTTCTCACCTTTTGTATCAAAAATGATTCTCTTTTAATTGTATCGTCTCCATTTTTTTATCCAATTTTTTTCTCCAATTTTGATCATTATTAGTAGTAGTAGTAATAGTAGTAGTAATTCTGTGGTTGATGTTGTTGTTATTGCCTTTGTTTTTCTTCTTTTTCAGTAGTTTTTCACTTTATTTTTATATTGTATATTTATTTTAATTATTGCATTAATATTTGTTTTTTGTCTTTTCCTATTTATTTCGGTTTTTATTTTGTGACTTGATTCTGAGCTTTAGCAGTATGAATGTCTATATGTGTCATGTCAGTAAATATGCCTTTGGATCTATTTTCTCTCTCTCTGTCCTAGGGAGGTCAGGGCACAAGGCACAAGCTTCATGGATAAAGTGCCAAATCATAGCAGCTAACTGAGACACACACTCACATATCCAATGATACACTAGGGACAACATTCAGCCTACACTGTGTGTCTTTGGCATTTAGGAGAAAATTAGAGTATCTGAATAAACCTACTATGCACGTGGAGAATGTGCAAACACACAGACCTCAGGTGAGATTTGAACCCCCATCTCTGGAGGTGCCAGGCTACAGTGTTAACCACCTTACATTACCTTACTTTACAAATACATAATTCCATATTAAATTGTCTTCATTATTTTTCCATTAACTTTTCAAACTTCAGTAATGGAGTCTGCAAATTGTTTTCTAATAGAGTAATCTGGACTTAAGTCTTTGTAATGTTAATTCTTGTATTATTATTTAAAAATATTACAGTTGCTAAATTTGTCTACACAGGTCATTTTTAGTGTTGAAAGATGCACCTCCTGGCAAGTTCCATTCTAATAAATAATGACATTTGCATTTCAAGATGATTTAAACACATGGTTGTTGGTTTTCACACATACATACAGTAGTAGATTATTATTATATCTTTGTGAGGCATTAGCAAAGTTTCTTTAAATCCTTACATTTTACATCGTTAAAAACTTACACAGAATTAAAGGCACACATAACAGTTGATGAAGTTTTCTTTATTTTAAATGCCAACAGAAAAAAATAATAAAATTCTCGAACTACATAACATGGCTTTTATACTTAAATGCTTTAAGTAGTATAAAAGTCTAAGTAAACTGGCACTTTTCATACTGAATGATGTGACTAATGAACATGACATGCTGTACGATGTAGAGTTTTTAATACTCATATCACTTAAACATGAAAATAAAAATGCTTGATGAATACATGGAATATACAATCCTTTGAGAAGACGTACTTTATTTTTTCTTAAGAAGTACTTTATTTTTCGACATTTCTCAAGTAAATGTGTAAATGTTGCAAGCTAAATTTGCAGGTCAAAAACAGAAACAGTGGAACCTCGGATTGCGAGTAATGTTCCGCAAGACAAGCAAAGATTTTCAATCAATTTTGACTTGAAAAACGAGCAACTATTGGTTTACGAGTACAAGTATAATGCATTCGCTTCTTGCACTATGGAATTGTGGATAATCGTCTCCGCTGCTGGGTCTTAGTGCTTGTACTGTTTACTATAACACATTGACCACACGTGTGTGCATGTAAAACATCTTTTATTTTGTGTTTTGTGTGTGTGTCCAGCATGTGCTGTTTATTATAACATGTGTGTGCGCCCATGTAAAGCAAAAAGATCCATTTTCTCTCTCTGTATCAACCTGCAATTTGTGTGTGCGTGTCATTGGACAGCGTGCCCATGTACACACACCCCTCCTCCTCTCAACTTCTCTCTCACACACACACACACACACACACACACACACACACACACGCGCATACACATACACAAACTTTCTGCTCTACACAGAAACACTGCTTTGTTACAATTCTTTTCAAAGGTAAAGTGTAGCTTAATTAGTTTTATTTTTACTTTACAGCAGTGATTCCATTAGTGTTTCGCTCATTCGAGCGTCATTAGAGATATTTCTTTTTTTTTAGATTGTTTCTTTTCTTTTCCATTTTGTGTGTGCGTGTGTGTCAAAAATAAGAGAGGAGGAAAGGTTATGGTGTAAGACGAGGAGAGGGGAGGGGCTCATTCTTCCTCTCCTCTTACTTTAGCTTCACACACACACACACACACAAACAGCGCCTTGACGCACAAATGGACACACCTATCTGTCAGGACTTTTTTTTTTAAGGTAAAAAGCAGGTTAAAACTAACTTGTAATTCCTGTTTGTGAATTGTAAACCTATTCATGATTTAAGCAATATCATACAAGAGGGAGTGCATGTGTGGAATTTGCATTTTCTCTCAGTGATTGGTGGGGTTCCTCTGAATGCTCTGGTTTCCTCCCACAGTCCAAAGATTTGCAGTTAAGTTAATTGGCGTTCCAAAACTTTGCCCCATAATGTGTGAATAAGTGTGAGTGTGTGGTGTGTGCTATTCGATGGATTCGCACCCTATTCAGGGTGCCATCCCCGAGATTTCCTGGGATACCGAATATGAAATGAACGAATATACGTTTTTGTTAAATGTGTGTTCAAGTGCGTGTTCAAAATGATTGGTTGAACATAGTTTAGGACTATTGGCCACTGTTTCACAAAACAGTATGAACAGGAATCACAATCAGTGTTGAGGTTTATGTGGATCACTGTTGCACTGAGTAGCATCCTACATATTAATACAGTATTAAAATAGACCTGCAAGTGACAGTGGTTTTTAAAAGTGTTGTTCATAAGTGTAAATAAAACCTACATTGACCATTTATGACCACCAATTTTATAAGAACCTACGTATACTTTTAGCAAAGCATATTCAAGTAGGTGCCTTCTGTCATAATTTATGGAATAAACTTTTTTTTTTTTTTTTGGACATAAAACAACACTAATACTTCTAAAATACAAGGTCTAAAGCAGGGGTGTGTCAAACATGCTCCTCTTTTGTTTTCCTCGAATCATCCTTTGGATGTTGTCCAGGAGTTCAATAACTTGCATCTCATCGGTCTTCACCTTATTATTAAGAACATGATACCTATTCTTACACTGATCTAGTAGCCACTTCAATTCTCCTTTTGCTTCCTGAATATGCTGCTCACTAGTGACCACTCCCAGCCAATCTCCCCGAGAGAACAAGACCATGGTGTGGTCCCAGACATCAGCACCCAAAAGCTCCAAGTGCTCTTCACCAGCAATTTTGTTCCTCTTCAAAAATGCAGCCCCTAATGGATAAACCAGTAGAAAGGCATGGGGCCCTTCACCAAGCATCTCAACACTGCGCTTCAGTTCCTGCTTAGGTTCATCTGAAGAGGCTTCTGCACAAACCCAGTTCCACCCTGGCGTGTCAACCACGGTGACTTGCATGCCTGCAATTTTGTTCACAGACACTTCTGTATGTTCACCGATTCCAAACACTTCTTTATTCAGGATGGTGTTTCCAGGGGAACGTTTCCCTCCCCAACGTCCACCCAGCAATACAATCTTCACATGATCTGCCTCTGGTGGAAAATCAAACAAATCTTGTAAATTACAGAATCTTTAGGGTGAGAAA
This sequence comes from Clarias batrachus, assembly GCA_003987875.1. Classification (NCBI taxonomy): domain Eukaryota; kingdom Metazoa; phylum Chordata; class Actinopteri; order Siluriformes; family Clariidae; genus Clarias; species Clarias batrachus. Next base: position 282,353 of record QMIH01000322.1, read on the forward strand.
ATCTAATATCACTGACACACTGACACGCCCAATGCTCAGCAATAGAGTCAATCTGAGCTTATATGGCCTATCAGATCATATGGCCTTTTCCCTTTGTTCCAAAGCCCAATCTTTATGCTCCCTAGCAAACTGACACCATTTTTCTGATGAGTCTCTCTAACAAGTGGTTTAAAGAGCGGTAAAGAGAAGCTGTTCTCCAAATTGGTTAGAGTCAAAAAAGGTTGTTGTTGAAATATATTAATCACTGCAGTAATTGTTCAAATTTTCAAAATTCAAAATTATTTGCTTATTTAAATCTTAACTGTAACCTTTTTAGCCAGGCAATGTTTACATAATTGTATAATACAGGTATATTAAATATTATACGGGGTATACTATTTTTTCTGTTCATGATATAAACAGAAAAATACTGGAAAAAAAGTGGGAAAAAAAACCCCAGGTACTTTCACGCATAACCAAATACCCAGATGACCCTAAGGCAACACCTTTTAAAAGACACATGCACAGGATAGGTACTGCACATGTGACTGCATGTGGACTAAAGTGATCTAATTTGAAAAATGTTCAGACATGATTGTAAATTACAGAAAGAAATGTTAGATGGCATTTTCTTCACACCCTTTAAAAGTTCGTGTAAGAATATAAAATCACACAGAGTGCACAGTGTTGTAATGGGCACTGAGTAACACCAATGTGAAGCTTTTAACACAAAAAAAATTTTTCAGAGTAATGCAAGTACAAAATCAATGTCGAAAAAACTGCAGAATGTGATCTGAAGTGTTATTTTGTTAATGAAAAGTCGTAAGGTTTCAATCAGAGTTGTCAAATTATGCAATCACTCGTCTTCACATCGAACGCGTAGAACCATTGCCTTTATTTTCAGGATCTCACTACAAGCTTTTGTTTTAATTGAAATTATTGTATGATTAAGAATGGGCGAAATGAGAATAACTGATTTATATTATTAACGAATATGTACAAATGTGAGCTAAAATTGTATACATTACTGTATTATAAGCATTTATACATTGAGGGGGAAAAAAGATTTTGTGTGGTAAAGCAGCTGTAAATGTGTTTGCACAATTAGAGAGAACATAAAGTCCTTTCTGATTTAGGTGGAATGTGATGTTACAGAATAATAAGCACTGGTAAAAAAATGTTAAAAAAAAAAAAAGAGAGAGAGAGAGAGAGGCAGAAAAACAATAAAGTGTTTGACATCTCTGGGTGCCAGTAGTATCTCTTCTCTCAAGTCTTTGGTTTTTATGACTGCTTTCATTAAGTCCTGACTGAAAGCTTTGCTCTTTGTTGAGAAGGGAGAGGTGGGAAAGGGAAAGGGAAAGCACACAGATCCTGGGGCTAGATGTTGATTTGAAGAGAGCAAGGAAGGAATAATAGCCTTTGATGTAAAGGAATAAAAGGTGCAGCTTCTCAGCTTTGAAGCTTGGATGTTAGGAAACTGCAAACTAATTGGGGGTGTAATCTCAGAGGATCTGGATAGACATGATAGTAAAGGCTACCATTCTGTGGATACGCTAGTGTGATTGGTATAGTGTTGTGACCTATTTTATAATTCAACATATGTCAAAACAAAATCTACATAAACACCGCAATGAAATGGAAGACGTTTCGGTCTCATGTGATCAAAAAGCAGCTCATGTGATCTGTAACCTGTAACACAGCACTAGATGGTAGCGACTAACAAGCTAGCTTTTAATCAAGATTAGAGTTATTATAATCAGTAATGCAGATGAAGTAAAGATTAATGTAAATATGGTGATGAAGTTTTGGGGTTTTTTTGGCTTTCGCTTTAGAGAAAATAAACTTGTGCTGATTTTTGCAGCATGACTGTTTGCACCTGCAGTCAAAGCACGATGTTATACTACGGCTTCCCCAAAATAAGCATGGTATTTTTAGCTGCAACATTGGAGTATTGGCCATTAAATATATTTTTTTTAATTCAGCATGACATTAATTTCCTTATATTTGCTCAGGAGAGAATTTCACTTTTTTTCTTGCACGCTCCAACAAGTCTGGATGGACGATTTTAAATAAATAAATAAATGTCTTGCTATTACTCAGCACTTTCTAAAATAAAATTGACAAGAAAAAAGTTTCAAAGTTTTTTTTTTTCTTTTTTTTCCCCCTGGTTTTATCTTTGGAGACAGCAGCATCTGCCCTGTGCCTACCAAATCCCATAACATTAAAAATAAAATGTGCACTAATGGATAAGAAAAAAAACATTTGTGAATGTTGCTTGACCCTTTATGTTAGCAAGAGCTTTGTGTCTATGTGCACAAAAAAAACTATAACTTTAAAGACAGCTATAAAAAAAAAAAAACTAAGTACAACAAAATAACAAGCAACAATTGAACCGCATTTGTGCAACTGCAAAAATACAAGCAAATTATGTAAAGCAAAAGTTTCTTTAGCATTAACTGAAAAAGCACAGGGAAGCAACTCAATGTGTTTAAGACGGAGCTGAAGTTCAAACTGAGCATCAGAATGGGGACGAAGGTGATTTAAGTGGTTGTTGGTGCCCGACAGGCTGGTCTGAGTATTTCTGAATTTACTGATCCACTGGGGTTTACACATACAACCATCACTAGGGTTTACAGAGAATGGTCTGAAAAAGAAAATATCCAGAGAGCACAAAAAAGCTTTGTTGATTCAAGAGGTCAGAGGAGAATGGGCAGACTGGTTCAAACTGCTAGAAAGGCAACAGTAACTCAAATAACATCTTGTTACAATGGGGGTATGCCGAAGAGCATCTCTGAACACACAACGTGTCAAGGCTTTAAGCAGATTTGCTACAGCAGCAGAAGACCACACCAGGTCAGCTAAGAACAGGAAACTGACGCTACACTTCACATGGGCTCACCAGAATTGGACAACTGAAGATTGGAAAAATGTTGTCTAGGGTTGGTCTGATGAGTCTTGATTTCTCCTGCGATGTACAGTCATGGCCAAAAGTTTTGAGAATGACACAAATATTAGTTTTCACAAAGTTTGCTGCTAAACTGCTTTTAGATCTGTGATGTACTGAAATATAATTACAAGCACTTCATACATTTCAAAGGCTTTCATGGACAATTACATGAAATTTATGCAGAGAGTCAGTATTTGCAGTCTTGGCCCTTCTTTTTCAGGAGCTCTGCAATTCGACTGGGCTGCTCTCAATCAACTTCTGGGCCAAATCCTGACTGATAGCAACCCATTCTTTCATAATCACTTCTTGGAGTTTGTCAGAATTAGTGGGTTTTTGTTTGTCCACCCGCCTCTTGAGGATTGACCACAAGTTCTCAGTGGGATTAAGATCTGGGGAGTTTCCAGGCCATGGACCCAAAATTTCAACGTTTTGGTCCCCGAGCCACTTAGTGATCACTTTTGCCTTATGACACGGTGCTCCATCGTGATGGAAAGTGCATTGTTCTTCACCAAACTGTTGTTGGATTGTTGGAAGAAGTTGCTGTTGGAGGGTGTTTTGGTACCATTCTTTATTCATGGCTGTGTTTTTGGGCAAAATTGTGAGTGAGTCCACTCCCTTGGATGAGAAGCAACCCCACACATGAATGGTCTCAGGATGCTTTACTGTTGGCATGACACAGGACTGATGGTAGCGCTCACCTTTTCTTCTCCGGACAAGCCTTTTTCCAGATGCCCCAATCGGAAAGAGGCTTCATCCATCCCTGTCCCTGATGTTTTTTTTGGAGAGAAGTGGCTTCTTTGCTACGCTTCTTGACACCAGGCCATCTTCCAAAAGTCTTGGCCTCCCTGTGCGTGCAGATGCGCTCACACCTGCCTGCTGACATTCCTGAGCAGCTCTGCACTGGTGGCACTCCGATCCCGCAGCTGAATCCTCTTTAGGAGACGATCCTGGCACTTGCTGGACTTTCTTGGACGCCCTGAAGCCTTCTTAACAAGAATTGAACTTCTTTCCTTGAAGTTCTTGATGATCCTATAAATTGTTGATTGAGGTACAATCTTAGTAGCCACAATATCCTTGCCTGTGAAGCCATTTTTATGCAACGCAATGATGTGTGCATGCGTTTCTTTGCACCAGGTCACCATGGTTAACAATGAAAGAACAATGATTTCAAGCATCACCCTCCTTTAACATGTCAAGTCTGCCATTCTAACCCAATCAGCCTGACATAATGATCTCCAGTCTTGTGCTCGTCAACATTCTCACCTGAGTTAACAAGACGATTACTGAAATGATCTCAGCAGGTCCTTTTAATGACAGCAATGAAATGCAGTGGAAAGTTTTTTGGGGGGATTAAGTTAATTTTCATGTCAAAGAAGGATGATGCAATTCATCTAATCACTCTTCATAACATTCTGGAGTAGATGCAAATTGCTATTATAAAAACATAAGCAGCAACTTTTCCAATTTCCAATATTTATGTAATTGTCAAAACTTTTGGGCACGACTGTACAGCTGACAGTTCTGCACAACTGTGTAATGCTATTACTGCAATCTACTGTATGCCATGTAGAATTAAGGCAATTTTGAAGGCAAAAGTGGGTCCAACCCACATTTTTTACATATTATATTTTTTATATATATTTTTTGTATATATATATATATATATATATATATATATATATACACACACACACTGTTATATATGGCCATTTTATTAAATGCAGCAAAATCAAAGTCAAAAGCAGGGCAGGGGCACATTAGAGTTGGTTCATGCTCAGGGCATACGGTCACAGAGCCCTCTTGTTTACAGTAGGTTCTGCTCCCAAAGCTCTTAAACAGATGGCCCAGAACAGTTACAACATTGTTGCATGTCAGCTCCTCCAAGTTGATCAAGAATCTTTGTGGCTAAAGATTGGACCTGGAATGGGAACTGGGCCAGGATTTGACATGGTGCCCAGGCAAAAGCTTAGCCTGGATGCTAAATTGGAAATTGGCACAGTATCTAGGCCAAAACTGGGTTAGAAAACCGGGCAGTTTTCTGTTTTTTCCCCCTTGACACTATGACTGGACTGGGACTGAGCAAGGTAACTGGGGGTGGACTTACCATGGAAGCTAAGCCAGCATGTGGCACAGGGGCAGACCCAGAATATTGGCACGGGAGCTGGGCAGAGACTCTGGAGCTCTAAACCGTAAAGGTCATCTCTTGAGCTACTGGCAGGTCCCAGACTGGAGTTAGTCTATGGCTAGAGACAGGACAGGACTTATGGAAAGAGTTTGACAGACATGCAATTTTTTTTTTTAACTGTGGGGCAAGAACAATGTCGTCAAGCCCAGCAGGTGGTTCCTGAAGAGCAGTGGTAGGGCAAGACCAATGTGCTCACTTCCCAGTGGGGTACTAACATCACATCCTCAAAGCCGGCTGAGACAGGACATGGCCTGGCTGAGGCCTGGTGTAGAAGGGCAACTTGTTGATCTCTGTAAGGTGCTCAACAGGCAGATAAGCAGGAAGCTGCCAGGTTGACCAGCAAAGTGCACTGAGCAGGATGCAAGGCTTAGAGCAGAGCTGTGCTTTCGGCCTTATGATAGAGTGGGGAAATACACCGTGAGCCTCACATTGGTCGCCCTGGCGTTTCATCTGAGGTTGTTGCTGGTTAGCCAAATCTCACACACACACACACACACACACACACACACGCACACACACGCACACACATCTCCTCCC
>QMIH01000322.1:288191-300888 GCA_003987875.1 Clarias batrachus
GCGTTTCATCTGAGGTTGTTGCTGGTTAGCCAAATCTCACACACACACACACACACACACACACACACACACGCACACACACGCACACACATCTCCTCCCTGTCTGCTGCATCCAAAACTGAGTCAGGTGTTCTGGTGTCATGGACAATACAGATGTAGAGGATGTACGGATGCATGTAAAAAACAAACATATTCAAAACAATCAGGACATGGCTCTGAATTAGAAACTATGAGCAATAACATTCGTGCATATCAAATGTCGGGTAATGTAGAACTGGACAGGTCCCTTCACTCTTGCTTGCTTGTCAAAACATGAGGTAACACTGCGGTTTGTGACTTCTGTTCTCTTAAATCACACAATCTACATGCTTACTTTTAGACACCAGCGAAAAAGTGACAGTTATATAGTGCAGTCAGTTCTCAAACACCTTTAACACACTGATTTTTTTTATTTTGTTCCAGCTCTGTGTCTCTTCTCAGGTGATTTTTTTCCCCCCGCCAACACTAAATTATGTTCCTACACGCAGAAGCACAACTTGTATTTACTTTAGCAGATCATACCTTTATGATGAAATGAATTATTAAGCATTTTGGATTTCAGTGTTTAAAAAAAAAAAAAGCAATGCAGCAAAGTTTTTTCTTTTTTTTTTTGGCTGCTGAAATATTGATTTTAGGTTTTATCCACAGCAAATCTCACCTTTTTCTGCAGCACTGCAGCTCAGCATGGCTGTGCAAAAATGTATTAAGGAGCTACTGAAAAAGGAATAAAACAATAATAAATATTTTGATTGTGAGATTTGCAGTAATAGTGTTTATTTTAGCTCTATAATAATTATGATTGATGCACTCTGTCTTTAAAAAAAATGCTTTAACATTTGTTATAAAGGTTTTGCTGCAAACCCCTGATTTTAAATGAGGCGGTGTTGTGTAATTCTAGACCCCATTAAATTTTCAGCAGCTACTACATGAATGGCATTATTTAAATTATGCAAAGGCACATCAGTCTGCCTATTCGGCAATGCATAGTCCTTAAAACGGGCATGACATTGTTGAAATTTATTCAGACTGAGAGGACTGGACAATGATTGGGGTCTCATTGTGTGTTGTGTGACATTCAGCAATAGGTACACACAAAGACACTGCCCCACCACCCCCACAACCCCACCCCCTTTACTTTAATTCAATGTGATGGATGTCAGTCACATCAGTTTGACATAAATGTTGAAAAGGATCGTGATTTCAAGAAATGTCAGATTACAAATTAGATTTTTATTCCGAAGCATTTACATTAATTATAGTGATATTTGCATATACTAGATAGATTGTAGATGAAAAACATAATAACATCAATTTACCAAGAAAAAAAACACACACACACATTCAGTGATATGTATCTGCATTGTCTTTCATACATTATGGCTTTCATACTGTCTAAAGGTGTTTAAAAGCCCGCCAGATGTTTTGTACCCTCGCTTATAGTAACGGTACAAGTTCTTAGCTCATCCTTTATCATGAGGCTCCACGTGTCAATGCCTGAGTGTACGGGATTAAAACACTGCTGTTAGTTATTCAGTCACAGATAAAAAGCAGCTACAGATTCCACCTAAATTGGGCTCTGGAAATAAACAGGCATGACACAATGATGCAGAAAAATGAGGAGGAGGAGGAGGAGATGAAGAAGAAATTGGTCCACAGTTATATGTTATGTTATGTTATGCTATGCTATGCTATGCTACGTTATGTTATGTTATGTTATGCTATGCTATATGTTATGCTATGCTACGCTATGTTATGTTATATGTTATGCTATGCTACGTTACTTTATGCTATGCTATTATGTTATGTTATGCTATGTTATGCTATGCTATGTTATGTTATGTTATGCTATGCTATGTTATGCTATGCTATGCTATGTTATGTCATATCATGTTATGTTATGTTATGTTATGTCATATCATGTTATGTTATGTTATGCTATGTTATGCTATGCTATGTCATATCATGTTATGTTATGTCATGTTATGTCATGTTATGTTATGGACAGCATGGTTGCTTAGTTGTATGGGCTGTCACCTTGCACCTCCAGGTTTGAGGGTTTCATTGCCGCCTTGAGTCTGTGTGCAGGGATTTAGCATGTTCCTTCCATGCTTGGTGGGTTTCCTCCAGGTACTTCGGTTTCCTCCTCCAAAGACATGCAGATTAGCATTCTCAAATTGCCCATAGCGTGCATGTGCGTGCCTGCATGCCCTGCATTGGATTGCCACCCTGTCTCCTGGGATAGGCTCCAGACACCCGTAGCCCTGTACACAGGATAAGCATTATAGATGTATTAATATAATATAATGTAATGTAATATAATGTAATATAATAGATGAAGTCATTTGTTCAATTCTCTCTACTGGCTTATATTGCAGAGACTCGCATGAAAGACTCTCAACAAACAAATTAAAATTGTGAGTAATTGAAGTTCTCGAAAAGGTGATATTTTATAATATTTTTGTAAGGGATCTCCAATGGCAGCATTTTACAAGAGTCAAAGCTAAATTTCACATCAATCTTATACATAGGAAAGCTTTCATTATGTAAGTTTTCATTTTTGATGGTGAAGCTGAATTCTTGTTTTCAAGTGTGTTTAGTTTCAGGTTAAAGACATAATGGTGCTTAATGATGAAATGCTTGTTTTATACTGTAGCTTCTGTAATGTGAGTGACTGCTATCAAAGATCTTCCACAACATTAAAAGTAATTGACTTAGTGGTTATCACTGTTGCCTCAGACCAGTATGGTACGGGTTCAAATCTTGCCTCTGCTTGTGTGTGTGAAGTTTGCATGGTCTGGCCATGCTTGGTGGGGAGAATCTGATATGCAAAGACTGGGTTGATTGGAATTTCCAAACTGTCTGGAGCTTTTGTGTGTGCGCGCGCGCGTGTGTGCTTGTGCTCTGTGTGGTTGGTACAAGAGGAATAAAATACTTATTATAGTAATATAAGCCACTCTGGTGTAGTAATAGTAATTCTGCTCCATCAAACCTTCCATTTATTAAATATTTTCCTATAATATATTTTTTCACATATTACAATTCTTAGTGGTATATCTTTGCTTTAGTAGTGTTCTCTACTTTACAGTAACGCACACACACACAAACGCACATCCTTCCTTTTCCCCTTACATTTGTTCCCTGCTGTGCTTCTTCCTGTGTAACTGAAAAAAAAAATCAAGAGTCTTTGTAAAACCTTACTGTCTGTATTTCCATGATCATTTCCAATGTATTTACACATTTCCTTTATTATTCCCTTTTCCAATGTGTCCTATTTCTCAACCATATTTTAGAGGCCATCCTGCATCACTGAGGACGCGACCTAACTAGAACAAGACCTTAATGTTTATGCCAATAAGAAATCTGTCCTGTGCCACAGAGGGACGTGTTCTGTTTATTAAAACTAAAAGGATAGTCTGACTATTAACATTAAAATAGCTCTATTTTAATTTAATGAGATGCAATTTCCTTTATATAGTGCCATGCAGTTTTCAATAACACTTCCAGTAAATCCAGACTTAATAATGCATTTTAAATTCCATTTAATATGATGTGTTGTGTTGCATACACGATGAAGACACACACTGTAGCACTTCCAACCTACTGTACCATGATCTCTTCATGAATGCTCATAAGTAGTTATACTTACTAGTTATATACTTTTGTTAGAATTGATGATATTAGAATATAACATGCAGTATAATAAAGTACAGTGTGCTCATAATATAGCATTGTAGACATTAATGTACTAAAAAACAGGTCCAAGGAAGTTATATGCATATACACCTATAAAATTGTTTTGTGCAACATACTCTGTCTGATGTTTAAAAAAAATATCATACTGTAATTTATTGTAATGTAACATAAGATCAAATATTGTAATTATGAATACATATAAGCATCTAAGATGGCTTATATTAAGTTATAATGTATGCATGCATGTACTGTACATGTGTGTGTGTGTGTGTATGTATGTATGTATGTATGTATGTATTTATGTGCTTGGACATCATCAAGGTAGAAAGTTTTCTCAGTACGCCGGAGCCATTTTAAGACTGCTTGCTTCATGTCTGGAACACTGGCCTCCCAGGAACTCCTTTAATGCCCTAAACCTGTGGAAATGGCTTGGAGCAAGGTCAGGACTGTATGGGGATATAGCAATAACTCTCAGTTGAGTTTCTGTAATGTGCATGTGGTGTTGATGAATTATTGTGTGTACAGTTTACACATACAGTGCTTGAAATCATTTGTAAATGTCAATGTCTGTCTTTATTCATAAGAAATTTCATTTTCTCAATCCCGGTTTGACTTGAACACCCCTCGCATTTGCGGACTCGCACATAGTACAAACCCATTACATTGCTTATACATCATATGTATATAATATACAGTAGCTATGTATGTGTGATTCCATAGGAATCTGTACCTGCATATGTCTGCATGATGATCAAAAGTAGTTATTGTTATATCAGTAAAAGTATATAAATAACAGTTAATAAACTATACTACATCTTATTATGGTGCATTAAAAGATGGAGTTCTTAAAAACAGATGCTTGAACTTGTTACAGTATGTAGGTATGAATGAATGGACGTATTTAATACGTTATAAATGTACGTATACTGTATAACACATATACTGACTTCTAGTATGAATACGCAGTTCTCTGCATGCCTGTCTGATCATTTCTAAGGGTTGTGTCGACATCATCACAGCCTGCCTGTACACTGAACTCGCTATTGTTTGTCCACGATTCTCAGTTTGTCTTCAACAAACACAGCGTCGATTCTACGCACTCGCAACCTCCTTGAGATTTCTGCACCTGAGTGTTAGAGTCGCACTGTCTCCAAATACATAAAGTAACAACCCTATGAGAAGCCATGGAGACATTTATAAATTTTGTACACATTGTCAAGAAAAGTGAGTGAGTTTACAGTAAAATAAGATGAACTGCATAGGAATGATGAGTCATGCATCGAGTATACCATGAGATATATGTATTTGGACACACCAAGTAGTGCCCTTGATCAATCTTTTATTAGAAAATAATTCATTTTGAAGCTCGTGGTAGCTTTGAACAAATGTACTTAATACAATTACAGTGGTGTGAAAAAGGGGGCAAACACTTTTTCGTACAGGGCTATGTAGTTTTTGATTTTGTTTTGCCTTAATAATAAAAACCTTCATTGTAAAACTGCATGACGTGTTTACTTGTGTTATCTTTGATTAATATTTACATTCGTTTTATTGATCTGAAACATTAAAGTGTGGCAAAAAAATAAGAAATGGGTAAGGGGGCAAACACTTTTTCACACCACCATATATACTGCATACGTAATTGTATCAAGTCAAAGTGATAAAAATTTATGAAAATAGATTACATCTATGTTTACGAAGCAATGTTTGTATGTTTAGAAGGTTAAATATATTAAATGCGATATATGACGTGTAGTTGTATGTAATAAAGCTGCGTGTAATACGAGATGACCTTGGTGTTATGGTCAGAAATCATTAGCACACTGCATTCATGCTGTAATGAGGTCTCAGAGCTCACAGACGAGTGGGGCACGGGTGACATTAGTACAATTGTGAGACACACACACACACACACGCACATACGCACAGAAACACGAACAATATGCTAACACAACTACAATCATTCTGAGCTTTGGGTCCAGTGCCTCATTTTGCTAAAGTTATACATATTTTATATTCATCACATTAAAACAAATATATATACTGTATAGCAAATAAGTACACAGAGCAAACCAGATTAGTAAAGTTTTCTTTGAAAGCCAGATTCGGTATGAACTGTAATGGCTTATGAATATATTCATAACATGTTATGATGCATAAATAAGATTTAATTCACATTGTCATTATTTATTTTTATTATTTTTTGCTATAGAAGAAATGGCATTATAGATTATAGCAATATTAATTCAAATATTTTTTAATGACTACTCAGTGGATTATTATTATTATTATGATGATGATGATGATGATTATCAATAATAATAATTTATTATCATATTATTATTATTGATAATAATAATCATCATCATCTTATTATTATTGATGATGATGATTATTATTATCAATAATAATAATATGATGATAATAATATGATTATTATCAATAATAATAATAATCATCATCATCATCATCATCATCATATTATTATTATTATTATTATTATTGATAATAATAATCATCATCATCTTATTATTATTGATGATGATGATTATTATTATTATTATTGATAATAATCATATTATTATTGATTATTATTATTATTGATAATAATAATAATCATCATCATCATCAATAATAATAAGATGATGATGATTATTATTATCAATAATAATAATATGATGATAATAATAATAATAATAATAATCATCATCATCTTATTATCATCATCATCATATTATTATTATTATTATTATTGATGATAATAATAATAATCATCATCATCTTATTATTATTAATATTGATGATAATAATAACAATAATAATAATAATAATAATGATGATGATGATGATTATTATTATTATTGTTATTATACAACTACTAGTTCCAACTGAGTACTCTGCACAAGAGTACTACACTAACTGTTAGTCACCAGCATAGGTGAAAGTAGGTCATCTTAAACAACACTTTGCCTTCTTAATTATTGTTCCTACATCATTCTGAATTGCCTCTGTGTTGTTGTGTTCAAGGCTAATATGAGCTATATATAAAGTAACGTTTCTCAGGACTGTCCACTTCCTCCATAGTTTATTTTGCCAGTGAAGTGGTTGTAGTGGTTAGTACCTACTGTACCAAAAGTGCTCCAAGGAAAGACAACCAATTACATTGATGCATTGATATTCAATTACACTGGTACATTAATACGTATGGGAAGCGAAGGCTTTAATGTTTGGTCTGATGCCACAGAAGAGCTAGTGATTCCACAGAGAAAGTCCTGAAAACGTTCATGCAACAGTAGCTCTAATAAAAATGTCAACACCCAGTGCAATTGCAGCTTGTATCGTCTCGTGCTGCGCATCAGAACTGGACGATGGAGGTAATGGAAGAGGGTGGGCTGGTCTGATGAGTCACATTTTCATTTACATCATGTGGATGGCTGGGTGGTGTAGGTTGCATACCTGGTAAAGAGATGGCAACAAGATGCTTTGGGCAATGTACAGTACTGCTTAATGTTGATGATACTTTGACATGTAGAATCGACCTAAATAAGGTTTCAGACCAAGTACACACACCTCTTCAGCAGGTGGTGGTATGAATGTATACTGGGTCTATGAGCCGCCATTAAACAAAATACATTTTTTAAAAGTTTTTAAAAAAACAAGGAAGTTAACTATCTCACTATTCCTAATGTTATTGATATTACAGAAAAAAAATTCAAGAGTATCGCTCTGGTGTTCCTTGCTATTGTGAGCTATGGCTATGTAGAATAGGGAATGAGATCGGTGCATGCTTCACACACACGTAGACCAACGGCAGTTACAACGTCATGTCTAAACAGCACTCTACTTCTGTGTAGCTACGATTGCTTTCCATATCTGATTCGATCTGCGTCTACAGTAAGTCCGCCATACCGTGCCTGAGACCACTTCTTCTTCAAGCTGACCCGAGACACGTTCCCCGAGCACGGAACGATGGTGTTCTCACTGGTCAACATGAACCAGACTTTGGGGTGAAGTGTTCCCAGAAGCGATCCCATGTCTTGGTTCCAGATAGCACATCACACCTTCAGAGGTCTTGCACAGTCCAGGCCTTGACAGGTCAGGTCTGTTTTTGGTGGGAGGGACAAGACAATATCAGGTTTTAATGTTATGGCTGATTGGGTTATTTCACATATAATGCACTTCTCTCAATAATTATAATATAGATTTATGTATTATGAATGTAATATGACTTGATATGCACATGCATATACTTCATATTTCTTCTTGGTACATACAGTAGACCCTTGTACCAAGTGTGTTACCAGGAGAATGAACGAGGTGGTCACTAACTATGCATAGACTAAATAATAAAACACAGATGTATCCACTCTCGACTGTGTAAAGTGAGTGCTGCCTAATGTTTAGTGAATGGCAGACAGAGGGAAAAACAAAGAAAGCAGACAAGAGTGAATTGGAGATTGGAGGCATCAGAGACAGACCAGAACAAATGAGTCAGATGAAGGGAAAGGAAAAAAAAAAAAAAACAGGTGAGTCAGAAAGCCAGATAGAGAGCGGGTGACATTGCAGCGGTGATCATCATGTCATCACACTGATGTTGTTAACACCGCGATGCTTTGGGGAGAATAGCGTGCTTAATGGACGTTGCTATTAGACAGCACACTCTCTCACACATACACACATACACACACACTATCTCCCATACACACACACACTAGTGCACAAAGTGAGACTGAGACAGTGAGTATACTATGTATACTTGTATTAAAACTTGGCTTGGAGATGTTTAAAGCTAAAGAGATGGAGAGAGTAGACGTATGTGTGTGTGTATGTGTGTGTGTGTGTGAAGACACACCGGTCCCTTGGCTTGTCAAACGAATGAACGGAGTCGTAATATTCTAATTGCATCTATCTCATCATAAAATCTTGTTTTCCTTGATTACTTTGATGTTCAAATGGGAGCACAGGGGGCGTATTTATTTATTTATTTATTTATTTATTACTACCTCTCTCTCTCTCTCTTTCTCTCTATTGGCACAGTAGTTGAATTACACCCATGCACAAACACACACACACACCGAAAGAAAGAAGAGGTTTGCTCATTAGCGTAACACTCCAGTGTCCCCTACAGGCAACAGGCGGTACTACTGATCCCAGCCGCTCGGAGCTTGTCGTGGATTTATGACTCCATTCCCTTTTCTGTATGAAATCCCATTTAACTCTGTAGTTTGTCTCCATGCTCCTGGTGTGCCATGCCTGTGTTGTTTCTCCCTGCGCTCAGTCATGTCATCCTGAGTGCCGTGCACGCATCCATCTAACTAAAGACCCGGACCTGTAATAACATCAGGAGCAATTTCTGAGCAGCAGTAATTTTAGTATTAGTGCTGCAGAGGAAAAGAAGCAGCACCATTAGAACCAGTATATCAGCAGTGTTCATGGAAAACCTCTTGTTCTGCATTTTATTTCTGTTTTGTTTTTGTGGAGTTTTTTGTTATACTGTACTATATGTAAGCGATGTTCAAATAATATATAACACTTTGCATAAAGGTAGGCGTTATGGAGGTGACACATGACAACTGTGTATAAATATTAATAAAAGCTTTTTCAGTAAGGTCTCAGCTGTCGGGAATCAAGGTTTTGTGAATGTGAAGACAAGAAAGGTGTTTGTTTGTTTTTTAAGTCTATTCAGAACTGATGTCATGATGACTGGTGGCGGCACAGTAATGCAGTGGTTAGCATTGTAGCCTTGCCCCTGCAGGATCTTGGTTCGATTCTCATCTCTGGTCTGTATGCATGTTCTTCCCATGCTTGATGGGTTTCCTCTGGGTGCTCCGGTTTCCGCCCTCTATGCAGATTAGGCTAACTGGTGTTCCCAAATTTCCTGTTGTGTGTAAATGAGTGTGGGTGTGTGTGTGTGTGTGTGTGTGTGTGTTAGTACCCCGAGTCCCCTGGGATAGGCTCCAGGCCCCCCTACGACCCTTTATACAGGATAAAGCGGTATAGACGAAGAGTGAGTGTCATGACCGCTAGCTCATAACAGTATGACATGCATAACTATGTCACTAAGGTGTCATGACCTTGTAATAAGTATAAATAAAATAACTTATAAGCCAAAACAACACACACACACACACGCACGCATGCATACAAACACACGTTTCCTTAGTAGCTTTGGTGAATTTCTGAGCTAATTAATAGGTTTAGCCTTTAACTTTCACCTGTTAATGTAAAATGATTTAGGTTTTTGCAAGTTTTTAAGGACACAGAAATAAAATAAAATACAAAGACAAAAGCACGTTTTGTCCTTTTTAGGTTCACACACACACAAAACGAAGAAGGACGTCCTCGATCTCCTTTAACTTTCAGCAAGGATGTAAAGGTCATTACTGCAAAACAATGCCACATTCATTTAATGCCAAACATGTTTTTTACAAAGCATACACACACACACACACACACATGCACACACTATTAGATATGGATTTCGCTTAATAATAATAATGCGAGTGGACAGAGAAGCTGATGCAGATGAGGGATTAGTATAATTATTCTAATCAGTAATGAGACGTCTAATTTGAGGCTTCATCTTAATTGCATGCTCTAAATACAATATTTCGCCCTCGAACTAATCGCCGCTCGATTTGACCCCTAATTAACGACGGTACTTTCCAAGTGTGTTGTTTCATTTACTTTAATTTAATATTTTTTTATGTGTATTGAAAAGGAAATTGAATGTGTTGTCAGCAGTTTAATAAGCCTTTTAACTTTTATCTCATTATAAAAACGCCATTGTCAAACTGTTCTTATTCATCTCTCTCCCTCTTTGTCTCTCTCTCTTACATGCGCGCGCACACACACACACACTTTCTCAATCACTCTGACTCTCTTCCTGCCTCTCATACAGTCTTATCCGTCCTCTCTCATGTACATTCTCTCTCTCTCTCTCTCTCTCTCTCTCTCTCTCTGTCTGTCTTTCACCTTCACTCTCTCTCTCTCCATAACTGTTTCTACACCAGGGTAAAAACTGTACAGATTTCTTCTATATCAGATTTCTTTTGATTTCTCATTTACAGCATGCCGAAAAATCTATATGTATACACACTTCAGGAACAGCAAAATAGTATGATGTATATTATATCAATACAATATTAATAATATCATATTATTTTTCCAATATTATCATATCTATCAATATATCACACATAGGGCACAAATGTAAATATTAATCTTCTTTCCTTGAAGTGTGCATAAATATTTACATCTGTTTATCCACTTTCATTTCTTCATGTTTTGGTCAGCCATAAACTCTTGATCTGATGATCTATGTACAGTACAGTATATAGAGTACAGTACTTCGCAAAAGTCTTAGGCTTAGTGTGTGTGTGTGTGTGTGTGTGTGTGTGTGTGTGTGTGTGTGTGTGTGTGTTTTGCATTTGTTTGTTTTTTTAGTACAAACTTTGTTCTACATGTTTATTTTATGACTTCGTTATTAAGTCAGTAGGGGAAAAAATCTGCACTCCAGCAAAAAAAAAAAAAATGTTATAATAATCTCACAAGAAAATATCTGTAGGCCAGCATATTATGTAAAAGACCACTTTCAGACAAAAAAATAAATAAATAAAGCTCCTAGGTTTTGCATGCAAGAAAAAATAAGCAGGTGCAATAGAAAGGGGTTCTGCAGGATGTCCAGTAAAACCGAATAAAATGACATAATTGTTTAATTAATTATTGTTTGCTGATATACAGTATCAGTAAATATATATTTAATGATATATAAATCAGTGTGTGTGTGTATATATATATATATATAGTATATGTATAGTATATTTGTTTATATATACTTTTATTTATTTATTTATTTATGATATGCTGTTAAAATGTTTTTGTTTGTTTTTTAGAATCCGCGGACATGAAGTTTAATTTGATCGGTGTACCTCAAGAATTAAGAGAAGAACAAGAAGACAAACACAAAGACACAATGCTTAGGTCTCACCGCTTTATTATCTATCTGTCCCTTCAGTTATACACTTGTCCACTGGTGTTTAAAGGGTTTCCTTCACATGCTACAGTGGTGACCAGCCATTTTATCCATCATTTGTGTCAAAATCGTATTCATCTTTCAGAAGTCAGGTGACAGACCCATTAGATCGTTTCGAAAGTATCCATTTCTCATGGCGCATGAAAGCTGTGTTCTCGTTCACCTCTGCGTACTTCTTTCTTTTTTCTTTTTTTTTTTGTCGAAAATAGATTCCAGGCTTCACAAATACAGTTAGCTGTGCAATTTCTCCATGACTGATTTTGGAGAAGCAGCATTTCACTTCTCGCGGTAAATGTGCTGATGAGCATCATTAAATGAGTGCTGTGTCCATACATTTAGAAGCAACACAATAGCCAATTTCATCTACCAATGTCATTTCACTCTCCACTGCCCATGAGTCAATTTCATTCTTTGGAACAATTACTCTAAACCCTGCTTTCCCCACCCCTCCACCCTTTCAGCTCTCCATCCTTCACCTTGCTCCTCTCTCTCTCTCTCTCTCTCTCTCTCATTTTCACTCATTCCAACTCTCAGACATGGATCAGATCAGATCATGCTTTCTCTTAGGCAGGCTACTGTATTTTCTTCATTTCTTTTTTTTTCTCCTGAAATAGACTTTCAGTATTGTCTGTATAACATTCCTTTACCATGACATGTCATGGATGACTAACCAGAGCTCTGAGAGCCAGTGGGAAAATGTTTCTTCTTTTACCCCTTTGCAAATTAATAACACATGACCATGAAGCTCAGACAATGGAAATGTTTCAGTGAAAATCTAAAGTAGAAAGTACTTGAGAATTAATGCTTGTATTATTACTCGTTTGCAAACACACACTTTTTTTTTTTTTTTACTTTTTACAGTACATTTTCAATTTGGCCTTTCGGTTATTATTCATCACAAATCTCAAGGATTGTGTTTTCAGTAACTCA
>QMIH01000322.1:300929-324953 GCA_003987875.1 Clarias batrachus
ACTAGGTGCCAAACCTTGCAAGTTTCCCATCATTTAATAAGGTCACAGTATGAATTTAAACAAGAACTTGGACCATACAGTAGTTCAAGCTGTAACATGAACAATGGATTTATTCTAATGTGCTTTTTCTAATACATTATTGTTTCTATAGCAACAGCTCATATAAAGAGACTTGTATGGCAAACAGTCTACATCTAAGATTAAATCTAAGATGATATTATACGAATTAAATAGAAGGAACCATATCGCTTTTGAACAAAGTAAAAAACATTTATGGAAAGACTTTGTAACCATTTTCTAAAATTTCCTAGCATAAGAAATAGACTATTATGTATCAACATGTGATGCTGATGATACTTTATATTCGTTATAATAAAAACGCGAGAAAGAGATGACATGTCGACATGACATGCTATTCATTAATAAAATTTAAACATCATAATCTTTGACAAATCCCTGGGATACAAGCTAAATGACACACTTTGGATCATGCTGTCTCACACTGTCCTAATATGTATTATATATTTATATAACTGCATAGTCCAGTCATTTCTTGCTCCTACATAAGCATGTTAATAAATCAAAATAATAAATAAGCAGGTGCTATTCATGAAATATTTTATATATCCATATATATATATATATTTCATTATCCATATATATATATATTGTTCAACTGCTTTTAGCTTTGATTACAACACACAATGTGATTGGCCAGTTCATGTGTGAAAATGATTCCGCATGCTCCCAGAACCACTCTTTCACAATTTGATTCCTGGAATATGCTTGTATCATCAGGAAATAAAAGATAAATCACAGATGTGAAAATAGTACCGCTTCACTCTTTATTATACAACTGTAAAACAAATGACTCCTATTCTCAGCATCCACCGCCTTGGATTGCATTTTGAGGCTGGTTCCTCATAAGGTTTCTTCCTCATGTCCTCTGGCTCGTTCAGTAGGGATATTTGGAAATCTATACCAATATCCAGATATCTGTGAAGCTGCTTTGTGACTATGTCCATTGCTTAAAGCAATATATTAACAAAATTGTAAATTCAAATGAATTGAATTACTGAAACCCCATCACTGGAGGAGATTTTTATTTTCCTGTTGCTTTACTTAATATTTTTATAGCTACACGCATTACTTTACCTGCCAGCAAAGCATTATTTAAGAAGAACATACCGTAGCACACACAATATAGCCAGCACTGGGCAATCAGTATCCAAGGATTTAAAAGACAAAATCAGACTTTGAAAAATAAAATAACGTTTAGATGTATATGTATATGTAAATGAAGTAACTTACACTTTCATTTTAGGAAATAAATATGTAGTACAGATATACTGTATTAGGTTATAAACATGTTTTCCTATAACATCTATAAGACTGAAAAGTCTAGAAAAGTCTAGAAAAAGTATGAATTTGAACAAACAAACAGTCCTGTGCAACAGTCCTGAGCCCCAAAACTTAATTATATTTTTTTTACTGTGACTGGCTGCAAGATACAATAAAAAATCAGGTTGTTTGTTTTTTTTATGTACCAACCTTAGCAGCGATCTCATTTCCCTTCTCATCTGTTCCAACCACTCAGCATTCAGCATCACCAGCCTGATCATATCGTCTGTCATCATCTGGTTCAAGCCTTAAGGTAAATAATTTTGAATGTTTGAATTATAGGTCACTGTATGGCTTAACAAACAAACATAAAAAAACATTCCTGTAAAACTGGAACAGAGACAGGACTGAAAATAAAAGTCAAAAAGGTTCTGCAGGAAGCCTGGAGAACTATTCCTCAAGACTATGTTAATAAATGCGAGAAAGTCCGTCTTTTCAGATGCAAAATATGGAGAGGGGGGTGGTGGGGGGGGGGGTCAAGACTTTTGCACAGTACTGTAGGTTGAAATTTGTTGAATTTTAATAAAGTCACATTAAAAGCTTCAGTCACGACTCCCCGACCTCAGCATTAGCCTTTGTCATTTTTTTCAATCTTAAGTTGTATGAATTTTCACGTTGCCAACAAATCTTTTGTATTCCAGTTAAAATGTTTACTTTTTGCTTTTGAAAGCTTAATTTCAAAATAAAAATACTTATTAAAATTTGTGTGTGAATATTTAAATTTCACTCCGTTTTTAGTGTTGCTAATTCCATCCTGACCTCATGAGGCATTTCTCATGTTACAGTATATCTTTTTCTACATGGGTTTTCTTTCTGGATCTCTGGATTCAGTCCAATTGTCCAGAAACATGCAGCTGGATTGGTAATGATGAATCGCCCCAGAATAGTCTGTGACTATGTGATGTGCATGGTGCCATGAAATGAACTGACAGTCCATCCAGGCTGAATTCTCTCACCATGTTCTTAGACAGGTTCCGGATCAGAACCACGATTCTGACCAGGATAAAGTAATTACTGCACATGAATGAATGAATGAATGAATGAATGAATTTCAATTGTGTAATGACAACATTCATAATTAATTTAAGCATTTGTTTGTGCTTTTGGCTGCTCTTGAGAGAGAGGAAGAAGAATCTGCATGCATGGGATATTCCTAATATTAATAACGAACAAACAAACTCACCACATTATAAATGTTTCTTATTAGAAACACAAGAGAGATTTACTGTAATATCGATCAGGTCACTTGACTAAATATTTGCTGGAAACCCGTGGCCAGTAACCATCACATAGAAGCCGGGGAAGTCATTTACTAAATCTCTGAGCACACTTACATAATACATAACTCTTATATCCATTAGTGAAGCAGTTTATCTGCTCAGGTCAAGCTAAAGCAGTAACAGAAAATAAGACCATTCATCATTTTAGGCTTATGACACTAACCTCAAATTGTTTGTGCATTTCATTTCGCATCCATTTGTGGCTCAATATGTTTCATTACTCACTAAAAACAATCCCTATTATTATACATTGTGTTGCCAGCACAATATTTCTATTCGCAGTGCCAGATAGCAATACAAATAGATGAAGTGCACCAACATGACATGTTCTGTTCTTCAATTACTTTGCTGGCCCAAACCACGTGAGTTAAAAGCCAACAAACCATAACTTTTCCTGACGTTTTCTTCCCCTCTGGTGACCGTTGATGGATTTTCCCTGACAAAGCATTCATTATCTCACAGAACAGAGGGCGATAAATTCTCTCCCCCCTTCTTCTCCCTTCTTTCTCTCTTACTCTTTCTTTATTACTTGTTCACTTTTGTAAATAAATAAATAAATAAATAAATAAATAATCTTAATGAACATGACAGTCCAAGCTTCAAAGCTGGATGTTGTTGTTTTTTTGTTTTGTTTTTTTTATGTTATACATTCTAAATATTGTAATTATTTTCTCGCTGCTTATATACAGGGAGTAATTAAAGTCAGGTACGCGCATAGTTTATCTAGGTCAGGGCATGGAGACATGTCTGTCTGAATAGAAAAAAAAAATCTGGATTCTGTTAGTTTCAATTTCATCTGACGTGAATTATGTGTGCGGTGATGTCAGGAAGCAGCTCCATCTTACTTTTAAATGAAGCGAGAGGTGACTGGCTCAGTTTAAATCAGAATAAATGAAATTTCCAGCACTGTAATACCTGTCAGCTTCGGGTGAAGCCTGCATGGTTAGTATATTGACAGAATTTAATTTGAAGTAGCATATCAACTCAATCAAATAGCAGGAGTGATGCCTGTTTAGGGGTATAATGTGAAACATACACATATGGGATAATATACAGCATAGAATTTTTATACATACAGTACATACAGTATACACAAACATAACTTTAATAATTTAGTTTTGTTGTTGTTGTGTAAATTATTGCTATGGTGAAGCTTTATGTTGAAAGATGTTTAGTGTCGATGCTTTTTTTTATTCAACACTAAGTAATATTTCCACCATTGGCAAGTTTCCAGAATAATGCAGTTTGAGCTTTATAAGTTTCTATGCATTAAGATCAACTATGTTTTTTTGTTTGTTTGTTTTTGTTTGTCTCAAGAAAAAATAAAGCAAATTGATTAAATGATTGGGTGTAACTGCTAACAGTAACAAAAGCTAATGTCTTGAGGATGATTCGCTCTATTAACTCTAACTATGAACAGTTAAAATCACAGTACTGTAATATATTGGAACTACAATCACTGTAGCATCAGTGGAATAACAAACCAACAGTGGAATTACAGTTCATCAGCGGACTTCAAACCACACAATCACTGTACATCTATTTACACACCCGCTCAAAAGTTTGGGATCATTTTCTAACTTCATGGTCATTCTTGATTATTACTTTCTACACTGTAAAACGATGCTGAAAGCATCCAAAATATTCAATATCCTTTAAACAGTTGAACTGAAACAAGAACTGCTCCATCCATGCCTTAAAATAATAACTGACTATTATTTTTGTTACATAATTATGTAATTCCATATGTCTTATTTCGTCATTTTGAAATCCCCAGTATTGGTGGAGAATGTAGGAAATAGATCAATAAACAAAGATACTGGAAATTGATCCCACACTTTTGAGCAGTAATGTACATATTTCATGGTTGTAATTTTTTCACACTCACTATTGTGTGTCATTCCTTCCACATTACATACATTAGATTCCTTCGATATTGCATATTAGATTTTTAAGTGTTTAAGAAAGTGTTTTAAGTTAGGAATTCGGTTCTTAGGAATGAATTAATGAATCCCTAGTTTAACCCCGCCTACAGTGAAGCGTGATGGAGGCTCAGTGATGCTCTGGGGCTACTCATCAGTGGACCTACCAACAGGACAATGATCCCAAGCATCTCAAGATATCTCTCAAGATCCACCAAGGCTTGGTTTCTGATCCAAGTCCAGGAGAGTCCTAAAGTGGCTGTCATAGTCACCTGATTTGAATCCAATAGAATAAAATGTGAAAAAAAAACAGTTGCAACATGCAAATCTTACTGAAATAGAGGCCATTGCCCATGAGGAATGGGCTAAGAAACACTGCCAGAAGCTAGTGTCTGGCTATACATCATGTTTGCAGCAGGTGATAATAACTAAAGAAGGCTCTACTAAGTACTGAAGATGTTTCTCATCAAGGGGTTTAATCATTTTTATATTGTAGTAGTCATTAAAAGTAGCATTCTGCATTGACTTTGGAGGAACCACTTGTTGTATTAGTTGAGTTGAGCTATTTAAATTGCTCTTGTTTCACTGGTTTGCAAGTTGCAAGTTGATACTTTTGGCCAAAAAACCTAGTTTTCATTGGGGTTGAATAATTTCAAGTGCAAATGTTATGTAAAAGTATGTTTTGTATTAATGGCTCACTCACTCATCATCTATACTGCTTAATCCTGTATTCAGTGTCACGGGGAGGCGCTGGAGCCTATTCCAGGAGATATAGGACCCACGGTAGGGTGCCAATCCATCGCAGGGCATACTAGCGGCTGTGCTGGCAAATAAATAAACTAAATAATAATACTAAATACTAATTTAAAAAAGCATCTTTTTTTATTTTTGAGCAAAATCTCAGCTTAATCAATAGATCAAACTGATAAATACGCTGATAGATTTCTCCCACCACAAGTATTCCTACAGACATTAGCAAAATTATAATAGAAATTAAAAATTGGATTTTGTTCAATTTTATACAAATAAAGTTAAAACTAAAATGAATTGCTGGTGTATGGGGCTGGGTGTCCATGCTGAAGTCTTAATTAGTCTTTCATGCTGAAGCTGGGACTGAACATACATGAGACTCAAATGAAGGATGTTAATCAACCATGTTAACCATGTTGTTGTCAACACAAGGAGGCCTGCATGTGGAATTTAGTGGTTTTGTGGTAAAGGTCTATCGTTGGGATTTGAAGGTTGCTGCTTTGAATCCAGCTTGTCCTTGCACTTGCAATTATCAAAACTATGTTGACCTTCTCTCTTGCCCAAGTGAAGACATGGCTCTGCCTTCTTGCCCGCTAAGGATGCCATTCCTTCTTGGCTTAGAATGTAGCTCCTCCTCCTCATGTGTTTGTCCATGTCGCTCATCCTCTGCCCTAGCCTGTGGTCATCGCTCCTCCCTCTAGCCATGCTGTGGTCATCATTTCCCTTCTGATCATGCCATGGATGCCCCACCCCTCCCTAGTATCTCTCCAGGGATGTTGTTCTACCCTGTGCGCTAGGTCTTCTGCAGCTGCCTGGATTTCCCCAGGATAAATGTCAGGAGCTGTCTCTAGGATTGGATTTTAGACCTATACCAACTTTAGACACTAGATAGAGGCATTCTGCCGTTTTTCTTTTCTTTTTTTCCATAGCTTGTGAACCAGGGTTATTGAAACTGTTTCTCATTAGCTAGACAGTTGTTCTCCTCCATTTTTATTTTCAAATGGTTCTTGGATCTTTGTTCGCAGCTGCCTGGAATTACCCCATCTGGTTTACGTCCGGCAACACCGTCCACACCCTGCTATCCGTTGCTGAATCATCCATGCTTATATCCTAGAGCCCTGGCCAGGGTTCAAACCAGAAACCGCTCAACCCGGAGGTGATGCTCATCCGTCTGAGTCATGGGTACCCACTCTGCTTTATAGAGCTTTTCACCTTCATAGAGAGAGCCCTGAGTTATAGATAAACTAAAACACGCAGACTTGAAATGGGGACATCCATGCACCAGAAACTGAGATACCACCCACCAGACCACTGCAAGACAGATCAAGCAAGGTGCTTATTGGACCTTTGTCTTAATAATTCAAAACAAGGCAATAAAGTGTTTAGGACAGGAGGTACAACAACTGAAGGGTCATTCTATCCTAGGGCCCTGGCTGGGGTTCAACCCAGAGGCGATTCTTATCCACATAAGCGACATGATCTCATAAGGGCGTTCTGTTTTATAGAGCTTTTCACCTTCATATACAGTTGCCTGAATTATAACTTAACTGAAATATGCAGACTTCTTGCGCACGGGAATGTTGCACACCAGAAAGCTTGACGCGTACCACTTCATCACTGGAGGCCAGATCAGTCCAGCTACTTGTTAAACTTTTGCCACTTTTGCCAAGTCTTAAGTAGATTAAGTGCAACAAAAGGTTCCCCCTATCCTGGGGTTCAAACCAGCAATCGCCACATTCAGAGGTGAAATCCATCAACATGACCCACAGGACTTTGTGAGTATCCCTTGGTTTATAGAGATTTTCACATACATGCATGTGTCCCTGATTTACAGCTAAAGTAAAATGCATAAACTTGAACCGACGATGTCATAAACCAGACACTGACACTGACCATTACACCACTGAAGGCTGGTCCAGGCTTGTCCTAATAAATGGCTTATTCAAGCTTTTAATAGAAGAAGAGTGGGTTGAGGTTTAGCACATCATTTCCTTGTATAGTTTCTCAGGAATAAAAAGTGACGCCTGAGTTGAAATGCACATCAAAGCTGAAAAACCCTTATATACCACTATAGGCCAGAGCTGGTCTACTGCTTATTGGACTTATTGCTTTAATAAACAACTCATTCCAGGCCAATAAAGTGTTAAGGAGAATACATGCAACTCAAGGTTAGTCCTGTAGCCTATAGGGGTAGCAGGGGTAGCTCAGTGGTTAAGGCATTGGACTATGGTTCAGAAGATCCCAGGTTCAAACCTCACAACCACCAAGTTGCCACTGTTGGGCCCTTGAGCAAGGCTCAGATGTAATGAGATAAAAAAAATAATAATAATGTAAGTCGCTCTGGATAAGGGCGTCTGCCAAATGCCTAGATGTATGACATGTAGATGTATCCAGGAGTCATTATTGAGGTTTGAACTGGCAACCTCTCAACACAGGTGATGGTCATCCACAGGATTGCATATGTATGCTCAATTTATAGAGCATTCTACATCCACTTTATAGCCATAATCCCAAACTAGACTTAAAGTAACACCTACCTTGGAAGACCTACCTGTCCAAGATTGAAAGCAGCAACCTCTCCATTCAGAGACAGCACTCATCCGCCTTAGCATTGTTTTCTTGCTTGACACGACTAAATTAGGGAGAAAATCGGGGAAAAATCCAAAAAAAAAAACGCTTGAAATTTGAAACAGGACTGTCTTGTCTCTGAATCTGTGACATATTGTCAAGCTAGTTAGTGGTAGAAGAGGAACAGGTTGAGATTCTTCACAGGATTGTGCATGTTCTACCTGTGCTTGGTGGCTTTTCTCTGGTATTCCTTGGGGTTTCCCATAGTGTGTGAGTGAGTGTGTGTTTGTGAGTATGCTCTGCAATGGATTATGGCCTAAATTCCCTGGCATAGCCTCAAGTCCTCCCATGGCCCTGGACAGTAATGAGAGGTACTGAGAATGAGAAGAAGTCTATACATATCAGGAGGTGTAGCTCAAGTAACATGCGTGGACTTGATTCAGTGATATCTTATACCAGAAACCAAGAAACTAACCTCTACACCACTGGCCAGAAGATGCCATGTTAAAGAGAAGAGGCATAACTCAAGATTCATGCTCTCCAGGAGTTCTGACTGGGGTTAAAACAAGCAACCTCTCAACACAGAGCTTTATATATCTTTTTTCCTTCACATCCATAACCCTTAACTACACTTCAAGTGAAATGTGCTGTACCTTCTACATCGCTCAGATTCCTCACCAGGGAGGGAACAGGCAACGTCTCCAATCAGAAGAAGACAGCTGCGTTGAGATTTAGTACTCATTATTTCCATTTGGCCATGGCCAAAAGTTTTGAAATCTTCAAAAAGTCTGGTACTTCAGTTTTTTTTAGGACTTTTTGGTTGACTGAAGTATAATTACAAGCATTGCATAAGTGTCAAAGGATTTTATTGGCAATGAAATTAAGTTATGCAAAGAGTCAACAATGATGACCCTTCTTTTTCAAGACCTCTGCAATTCCCCCTGGCATGCTGTCAATCAAATTTTGGGCCACTGATGGCAGCCCATTCTTGCAATGCTTGGAGTTTGTCAGAATTTGTGAGGTTCTCTTTGTCCACCCGCCTCTTGAGGATGGACAACAAGCTTTTTAACGGATTATGGTCTGGGAGCTTCCTGGCCACAGATCCTAAATTTTGATGTTTTTGTTCCCCGAGCTACTTAGTTATCACTTTTGCCTTATGGCAAGTTGCATCATCATGCGGGAAAGGGCACTGTTCATCACCAAACTTTTGTTGGATGGTTGGGAGAATTATTTTCTTTGAGGATGTTTTTGTACTGTTCATTATTCATGGCTGTGTTCTTAGGCAAAATTGTGAGTGAGCCCACTGCCTTAGACTGAGAACTTGTGGTCAATCCTCAAGATGGCTGTAAGGTCAGATGTAAATGTTTGTGAGTAACAAGAAGGGTAGATCAAGTAAAAGATAAAAGACAGACCTAAAGAGTGATGTCACACATCAGAAACTGTGACACTAACCACTATGTTAAAGCAGGCAGACTCAGTCCTGCTGCTTATTAGACTTTTGTTTTAATAACCAACTCTAGCCAAGATGCTAAAACGTTAAGTAAAAGAAGGGAACTCAACATTCATCCTATTCAGAAACCCTGCCTGGGGTTCCAACTGGCATACTCTCAAACCAGAGGTGCTGTTTACCCTCATGATCCATGGAATCTCATACTTGCACTCTGTTTTATAGAGCTTTTCTTCTTCATATACATAAACCCTGAACTACTCCTAAGGTAAAACACACAGATCAGATCCCGGGATATCACACACCTGATATCTGAGCTGTGACATTAACCACTACACCATTGCAGGATTGCTTTGAGCCTGTGCTTATCGGACTTTTGTCTTAATAAATGGTAAGGAGCCTGGGTTTGACTCGAATGCCCTTCTTATATAACGTCATGTTTTTCACGCTGCTTATTCTAGTAACTCAGTAGACACGGTGTATTCACTGCACACAGTCGTTCTCTTTATCCATCCATGCCAGTTCAGCTCCATGTGACAGGTGGCATTAGTATTCCGTTCATGTCTGCACTGCATGAAGCTCTGACTGTAATCAGAAAGCTCCCTCTAAGCTTATTCACTGCGAATGAAGAGCCAGATCCATCCACTCGGCTCAGCGGATAAATAAAAGAGTTTAGCCCGCGGCCATTATGAGAGCATAAACCCGGAGAGCATTTCTGCAGGTGATTAGCGCGGTGATGGCGAGATACGGAGAGACAGTGAGTGAGCGATGGAAAGCGATAGACGGAGAGGATGTTGTTTTACACCGTGCTGCTAAGTAATGAACTTAGCTGAACATGCGGATAAGAATAGTGGAGGTCAGATCGATCACTAACAGCGTGACTGACACGAAGAGACGAGAGGGCGAGGTGTGAGAAACGTCTGACGAGATCTTCCCTCACCTCCATTCACTACAGTAAACACAGATACACACACACGTGAAGCATGAAGACATTTTCACTGAGATTATTTAACATGTTCAAGTCAGAAGATATACAGTATAAAGCTGCATTTTATCAGTAAATTTGCATGAATTATGATTATTATTATTATAATTACTCATTCATTCATTCATTCATTCATTCACTGAATTCTATTCTGTTCGCTTTTATCAGTGGTAATTGTTGCAAAGCAGATTTACAGAATCAAAAAAACATTATAGAAATGTGAGAAAATATGTATGAATCAAAATCATCATAGCGCTTATTCCGTGTACAGGGTCTCTGAAACCTGGGGTTTGGGCACAAAGTGGGGCACACCCTGGATCTGATGCCGAGCCAGCGCAGGACAAACACACACACACTATGGGCAATTTGGGAATGCCAGTTATCCTAATCTGCATGTCATTAAAAAGTGGGAGGAAACCGGAGTACCTGGAGGAAACCTAACAAGCACCGGGAAAACATGCAAACATTAAACACCCTCAACTCTGAAGGTGCAAGGCCACTATGGCACTGTGCCACCATTATTATTATTAGTAGTAGTAGTAGTAGTAGTGGTTATCACTGTCGCCTTGCACCTCCAGGGTCCAGGTTTGACTCCCTGCCAGACGGGATTCCCGTCTCTGTGTACATGGAGATTGTATGGTCTTCCTGTGCTTTGTAGGTCCAATGACAGGCAGATTAGGCTAATTGGTGTTCCCAAATTTGACCACCATAGCATGTGTGTGTGTGTGTGTGCCCTGTAATGGATTGGCACCCTGTCCAGGGTGTGTCCCCCAAGTCTCCTGGGATAGGCTTCAGACGCACTGTATTGATGATAAGTGAGTGAGTAGTAGTTGTTGTTGTAAACTAGCATTTTATTTTAGATTTAGATTTTACACATGAATAGAAATTTTGAATGAACATAGTCTCCAGTTTCAGCACTTCCAACTCAGCAGAGACTTTTCATTTTTTTCGCTGCATTTGTTTGTCTTTTTAGCGTCAAGAGAGATGAGAAGGAGATGTGAGTGATAGTGATAGGGATCTTTCCACAGCATATACAGAAATAAAAAGCGCGTGTTCTTTAATTAATAAATACATCATAATAGATCATTGCTTTGTGTCACGAGAGAAATGAAACACGATCCATCATACTTTTTATTGACAAGTAATCAACTTGATAGCTGTGATGATACTGTACAGCCCACACACCATGCCATGATTGATTATTTTCCTATAACAGCGCGCCACATTAAGTTTTATTTTTCATACATACAGTAGCAAAGGATAAGCAATTAATGTAAAATTACAGTTAATGTCTTTCATCTACCTGAAAGGAAATAGGTCTTAATAAAAGACAACATCTTATGGAATTCAGCACTAAGCCTTGACATCTGGTACATTACTAAATTTAGAGTCACTTCTTAAGTCATCAAAGCACCACGTATTATTGTGTAAATAAATAAATATGATCGTTTATAATTTCATCTCATCCACTATAATATGTTGAGTCTCAGTACTCAATGGACATCATTAATAGCGTTTCTGTGACATTTAATTTGCGAATGTGATTCTCCAAAACGAAGCAGAAAAGGTTGTTTAGGCCACGCGTGCACGGTCATCATGATCTAAATAAAAAACTATCAAAACACTAACAGCCACCAGGGGTTAATACAAACTGACACACTGCCTGTTATATTTGGGTGTTCATGATTTTTCTTTCCCCGTTACAAAAGAGCTGCTAATGCAATAACACAAGCAGTAATGAGTGTTAGTCATTAGAGATGCAAATCGTTCTGCTGGACTCCACTGAGACTGCAATCAGTGCAACATTACACAAATATAAACACATTATCCCTCATTATAGAGCAAAGGCAGCTTTCTGACTCCATCACACACACACACACACACACACACACACACACACACACACATGCACACATGCACACACACCCAAACACACATACATACACAATGGACCTAATCCAGCTGGTTGCCATGGAATCACTGGGGAAGGAGGATGAAAAATGGAGAGAATGCATAAATAAAATAGTGTGTGTGTGTGTGTGTGTGTGTGTGTGTATACTGTATATATTCAAGTGGTGTTAACATAGTCATGCATGCATTTATACATGTGTGCCTGTGCATCACAGATGTCACTTTTACTTTTTCATTGGTGTGTGTGTTCATATTTCTAGTAAAAACATATGCTTCCCTGTTCTTTCCCCTGAGCTTCAGCACATTGTACAGATGTGAGATAATCTAAAGAGACATAGATAATGCAGTTCTGAAGCCCGAGGCCACGACTTTCCTACATCCAATAGTTGCATCCATGCAGAATAAAATATCACTGATCGTAGAGGTCAGCCAGATCAAGGGTAGCAATACAGGAACGAATAGTAAGAGCAGATTGTTCTAGACAATCCTGCGTATACATTTTTGTGTTTGGATTACAACGTATTATTCTTTAAATACCTAGGGGCAAACAACAACTGGCGAGAAGAAGTTGCATTAGTGCTTATTTTAAAGATGTAAATGTAAAGACCTTTGAACCAACTGATCGGTAAACGAGGCATAAAATTTGCACCTAACCTTGAGTAGGCGTAAAAGTCACATTCTAGACCACTTCCATGGTAATTGGTTTAAATTTTAGCAAGTTCATGGCATGCATTTAGTTTCCTAAGATTACGTTCACACTCTTCTCTCTCTCTTACACATATGCACTGTACATACATGCATGCGTTAAAGTATACTAATCTAACCCAACATTCATCAACCATGATGTCTCTCTCGCTCTCTCTCTCTCTGTACATTGACTTGTAGTCTTTGTTTGTTTGTTTTTCCCCATAGAAATAATATTAGTGGTTTCTTCAGGGAACACAAGCTTTAAAGGGAACACTATCGAACAAGGTGAATACGTTGAAAAGAGTTTACATCAGTAATTCTTTAAAACGTCTTTGAGATTTTTCGGCATCTGCAGTGACGGTCAAGACAAGACCATTCTTAGCCGCATTATAGACAAAATGCATTGATTATTTAGCGAAAGATGGACGACTTATTAACTTATGTTGACTTTTTCCTGATCATGGTTGCAAGTAGATCTGCAGTTTATCCTGGGAGCACAAGGCATGAGGCAGAAAGAAAGATGGGCCAGCAATTCACCACACACACACAAACTCACAGCTAGAGAACACTATAAGTCTTAAATCCACTGATCAGTTTGTCTTTGGAGAACTTTGAGGAAATCCACATGGACACAACAAAAAGACAGAAAACCCAAGCTCGGGATCAAACCGGGAGCTCTGGAGCTGCAAGGCATCAATGCTACCAAATACACTGTGGTTTTAATTGACTTATCTTGGCAATATCTTTGAAATAAGATGTCAAATTTTCAACCATGAATTGAAACAAGCTGCAAGACCATATTGATTCACAGGGAGCAATAATTCTCAGGTCTCTCCAGCATCAGCATTGCCAGCAGCTACACCGAGCAATTAGAGGAGACACATGATAATAATGTGTAAACATCTTTGTTTAAGAGCTTTGGCTGGGCCCGACCATATTTTCCCCCCCGAACAAGCCCTCCAAGAGGCGAGCCCAGATCAGCAAGTATAACCAAACATCACTAATCCCTTAATTAGTGCCCCATCAGAGCCCAGTAAATGCCTGATTAGGAACAGCTGCTGGGCACTTTTGCCTTTTCCCTCTTTTCTCAGTATGAGTATTAGACTACCAGAGCACTCGCCTGAAGAGCGGAGCACAGTGGAGTGAATGATTGGCAGTGGGAGATAGAGAGACGAGTAATGACAGCCGGCTGAGGAAAAAGATTGCCAAAAAATATCAGAAAAATGGCAAATAGAGAGGCAGAGAGAAATGTCGAGGAAGTGTTGACAGATCTTCAAGTTGTATTTGCAGCGCCCGAGATGGTGTATTGTCTTGTTTGTTGCATCATAAGGCCCAAGTATTTTTATTTTTTTATTTTGTAGTGGTTGTTGCGCTGATAAAGATTGACAAAAATCATTCACAATTTAGGAAATTAAATGTAGCATTCGGTGTGGAGCTGGATAGCGTGAGTCAGAGTGAAATCCAAGCACACATTCATTTTTCTTTTACACTCTGATGCCTGTTCCTCTGTTATGACACATAACTTTCCATCGTACTTCAGCTCAGTGAAAAGCTGACAAGCTTCAAACTTCAGCTGTTCTTGCTAAACTGGGGCTGATTTTTGATCAAAGTTAGGTGGAAATAAGCGCAATTTTGCACACATGGATGACATACAGTATGAACCGCCCTTGATTTATATATTTTAAAAATAAATAAATAAAATGGTAATAAAATGAAACAAGATGTTGCACTCTATTCATTATTTACACATCTCAGACATAAAACATGACCAAATTTACCTCATACTATTTACTGTATATAAGGGCTGGGCGGTATATTGACTATTTAAGAAATAGCTAAGAGATCAAGGAAGAGACTATAAGATTTATGTCGATATTGAATTACATGACTCGTTTCAACCGTTTGTATCTCTCCTCTCCTATGCTTCCTGAAGCAGTCCCACCCACTCTGGAGTTTTTGATGTGATTTGCTTTTTATTTGATTTTGATTTGCTATTTAAAAAAATATGAGGTGTAAAATATTCTGCAGAATTATCAGCACCATGGCCAGGTCCTACTACACAGAAGACTCGAACCATGACTACAATCCATTCCCACATTTTGGTGAATTCGTATCCATGAGAGATCTCCTTAATGTCTGTGTTAAGGTCGTTTGGCTAACAATAACACCTTAACTAGCAAGGAATATTGAAATAAAACTTAATTGTGACTCAATCTGTGAAAATCCAAAATCTTTTTTTTGGTGATTCACTATTTCATGCATAAAATCATATGTAATTATGTTAAAAAAAACATCAAAGCACAAAAAAATCACTTTGTTTTCGCAGACTGGGTCACAATTAATGAGTGCCTATATGTGATTATGTAAAATAAATGTAAAAATAATAAGTAAATAATAGTCACTTAGTTGTTGATATCGCAAATTAACCACAACTATACAGGGTGGGCCATTTACTGTATATGGATACACCTTAATAAAATGGGAATGGTTGGTGATATTAACGTCCTGTTTGTGGCACATTAGTATATGTGAGGGGGCAAACTTTTCAAGATGGGTGGTGACCATGGTGGCCATTTAGAAGTCGGCCATCTTGGATCCAACTCTTTTTTTTTTTAAATAGAAAGTGGGTCATGTGACACATCAAACTTATTGGGAATTTCACAAGAAAAACAATGGTGTGCATATGGTTTTAACATAACTTTATTCTTTCATGAGTTATTTATAAGTTTCTGACCACTTATAAAATGTGTTCAATGTGCTGCCCGTTGTGATGGATTGTCAATGCAACCCTCTTCTCCCATCTTGAAAAGTTTGCCCCCTCACATATATGCCACAAACAGGACGTTAATATCACCATCCATTCCCATTTTATTAAGGTGTATCCATATAAATGGCCCACCCTGTAGAATTCTGCATACTCATTATAGTAAAACTTGTTCTCAATATTTATTTATTTTTCTGTAATACTGTACACTCAAACTTCCTTTATGCAATTAGGCCTGTTGTTTTGTTATCATTATGTTTCCATTTCTATTCCTGAATTATACATTATCTTAATCAATGTGTTATTGCTGTAACTGAAGAAATATTCTCAGGGATATATCCATTTTTTATTTAGTATAGACTGTTTATTTTTTTTTCCATTTCCGTGGGTTGCAGCCTGTCTTTGCATTTCATTCTGATCATAGACTGTTTTTTTTTTTTTTAAAGTGCTTGTGACATCTCGCATGGGGTGTTTTGCATTTGCCCACTTGATAGAAGTTTTCTAGATATACATATTCAGCAGACCAAAGTTATACAAAATTCATGCAAAGAAGTAAGTAAAATTGATTTAATTTTTGGATCGACATAAAAGCATTATAAATAAAGTAAAGTTGTATCCAGGTACAGAATGGGCCAAGAGTTTTTATTTTGGTTGTGATTTGCTTATGTTATTTCTTAGACAGCTAGGTAAATTGTGCTGGTTTTATTTATCTAGAACTTGAATAGATTTAATTGTGTGAGTGAGGTTTCTATCCTGAACACACAGCAGGTACAGCTCTGAGGTGCCTGCACACACTTCTGAATGAGGGACCATTTATTATGAAATATGTAGGACAAGAACAGTTGCGCTAACAATTTTTTTCATCAAACTTTCTACTTCAAAAATTCCACTGACTACTAACATTAATAATATTGCATGTGGTATGTTCTGCTGTTAAATAATTATCCTGAAAAGTGTTAAATAACCTGAAAACAAACACACACACAAATCCAGGTGTCCTTGAGTAGCATGTGGTTTTCTCGTCCGAAGCTTCTCAACCAACAACAAAGCCTCAAAAATTACATTTACTCTGAATGACTAATAAATGAATACAGTAACTACTTCTGCATTGCAAGCGACATTGAAACCAGTGCCAATGGTTTTTAAAATAGGGAAGGTGCAGGTGACTGTTATTGAGGTTTTATCTGTTGGTCTAGCCTCCAGTCTTTCCTCATAACTAAAAGCATGAAACGACCTTTCCGAGGTTTAGAAAAATGAGTACTACATACTAATACAGTACTAAACCAAAGATTAAAACTGATAAATATATTATAATGGATTTTATATACAGTAGGTTGAATAAGGGGTGTCGTTCATGCTCTGAAGGTTTATTTCCTTATTGCATGTAAAGTTTTTTTGGTTTTGATGAAATTGTATATAAATTGGCCCAGAGACATTCTGTTAATCTAACTGCACCCACAAAATAATTTTGTTGTGTGTTATATTAAAAAATACAGTATTTAACACTATAAGGTGGGGACTGCATGAATCGGTCTTGTTTATCCAGCACATGCACAAATGCTTGATCAGATTAAGATGTGGGGAATTTGAAGGCCAAGTCAATACCGTTGTCATGTTCCTCAAAACCATTCCAGAACATTTTTGCAGTGTAGATGTAAGAGGCCACTGCCATTGGTGATAACTGTTTCCATGAAATTGTCTACTTGCTCAGCGGCAATGTTTAGATAGGTTGTATGTGTCAAAGTAACATCACATGAATGTGAGAACCCAAGGTTTTCCCAGCAGTGCATCGCCCAGAGCATCACACTGCCTGGACCACGTCTTCCATTAGTGCATCATGCTGCCATTTCTTACCCACATGACATAAAATTACAATGATGTGATTCCTCAGACCGGTTCATCTTTCTTTTCTTTACCTGAGGTAAAAACTGACCAGGCCTGCTGTTTTGGAGATGCTCTCACCCAATCGTCTAGCCATCACAAGTTGGTTCTTGTCAAACTCGCTGATGCTCAATAATTCAGGACTGGAATTTCCTACAGTTTATACCTGAGCCTCCAATAATGAACTGGACTCTATATTAACTTAAACATATCATCTGTTATATTGAACTTCCAGAAATCGAACACACAGTATGACGGCAAAATAAATTCTGCTTTCCATTATCACCCAAATGAGGATGGGTTCCCTGTTGAGTCTGGTTCAACTTAAGGTTTCCATCTCAGGGAGCTTTTCCTTGCCACCTTCACACTCGGCTTGTTCATCTGGTCATTTTGATTCATACATATTTTCACACATTTCCATAATTTTGATTCTGTGAAACTGTTTTGCGACAATGACCACTGTTAAAAACACTATACAGGTAGTCCCCAACTTACAAACGAGTTCTGTTCCAGGATGTTCCATGTTTGTAAGTCGGAATCGTTCTTAAGTCCGACAA
Source organism: Clarias batrachus (assembly GCA_003987875.1). Classification (NCBI taxonomy): domain Eukaryota; kingdom Metazoa; phylum Chordata; class Actinopteri; order Siluriformes; family Clariidae; genus Clarias; species Clarias batrachus. The sequence goes on from QMIH01000322.1 coordinate 319,083, forward strand.
AGTGAGTCTTGTCCAAGTCTAATCAAGTCAAGTAGGTATTGCACGCCTTTGACATGACACTACAATGTAAATACCAATCCACTTGACTAAATATTTGTCATCATGTGGCCAAAAACCCCAACTTCGCCTAAGGAAATGAATCTCAAACGTGAAATGTAACAGTGTTGTCTCTGAGCCTTGAAATGTCGAAGGGAATCCCGGACACCATTTTGTCTCAGAGCTGTTTTCCACTGTATTGGACTGTGAACCCTGTTTTGTTGAGGATTTTCCTAAATGAGGATTATTCACCATCAGGACAGCGTTAGGACAGACATTTTATATCAACGTGCTCCCGGAATGATTCATTGAAACTGGTGAGGCCGACTCTTTTCTCCTGCACCCCCACACATGCGCACGTTTACAATTCACCAGACTTTAGACTTTTTATACATTCTCTTACACACTGACAATATTGTACATAATTGAAAATATTGGTATCTGGTGCATTTCAGTGTCTATTTGTTTTCTATTTTAATATACAGTATGTGAGCTAATTTTGTGCTTGAAATTCGTACCTTGAATGTTCATACAGTAAGTCGAGGACTACCTGTACAAATAAAATTTGATCGATCTGAAATTTAACTGATTAACTTGCTGATTCTTTCTGATTTTTGGGAAGTGTTCACTTACTGTCTATTATATCCTACTCCCTGACAGGGTGCCAGTTTAAAGAGAGACCCAATATCCTATAAAAGTTTTTCACGTCACCTGTCAGTAGTTCTAATGTTATGGCTGATTGGCATATGTGTGTGTACACATTTTAAAGGTGTGATGAATAGGTGCCAATATTAATGGGAACAGTTCTAGTATATTGTCACATATTTATGAAATACGACACTGTTTTCACAATGGGTTTCTTATCCAGACTGGCCTCTGGTGCTTCTCTAAAGCTTTTGGCGACAGCAAAGCATTTAATGGGTTTTTGAGCTGTCAGTCCACAGGGGTCAACACTCGACTGCGGCTAGAAGCTATTTCAACATACAGCTTGTATCTCTCTCTCTCTCTCTCTCTCTCTCTCTCTCTTTGATGTAGTGTTCGACAGGAATAATACTTTTCCGCGTGTAATGTGTGTGCGAAGAAGAGGCAGATGTTGCGCATTTCTCCTGCAGTTATAAGCCTGTAGGGAAATCTGAGAAACTACACACTATAAAATTAAAATGTGCCTATTTCTGAGAGAGAAGGGATTGATAAAAGATAGAGAAAAGCGCCGTCTTGTCTCGTGGTTTTAGTACTTCACATCTGGACACATTTTCATAAACACTGAGAAGATACTTATAACGGATCAACATTGTTAGTGTTCCTACTCTAGTGTACTCTTTTATTTAAATGGTACAAAATCAAAGATTGTTGTTGTTGTTGTTGTTAAATGAGTTAAAAAATGCCATTAATGCAAGTAAGCAGCAGATGTCCAGACACTTACTGCTCGCATTAGTATCAGTTCAAGCTGAAGGCAATGAACGCACAGCAAGGAAGGAGAATTATTGCCTTTTACAATAAAGCGCATAGAGGAAAAAATAAAACATAAATAGATTTCTATTTCTAATGAGCTGTAATGTTTATAATGTAATAATGTGCACAAATAACATTGTTCACCAGTGCATCAGTACAGTAGGTCGGTTTGTAAACTTTACTGTGTGGCTTAATTATTATGAATTCAGATGAAATCCAACTCCATTTTACTTAATTTGCAAAAAAAGAAAAAAAAATTATAACCGAATTATATGCATAATAACAATCCTATACATTTCTTATCAATATCCTGCCTTTATGTGGCATTTCCCTCTACACGCTATTTCGTCATGGCTCCTGTGATCACGTATTAAAATAATATGTTTTAAAGCTTAACCTGAATTTAAAAAGAATCTGTCAAAAGCACACAGGCAGAATAAAGCTTCTTTAGCTCTCTAATTAGCCTTTTATGCCTTTGTATTAGCATAATAATGATATGTAATTATGTGTGCAGGCTGTGAGAGCAGTGTATTGCCTGTTCAATCATTTCTGCCCGGTTTGCGTTTGCGTTGTTTTAATACATCTAATACAAGAAAAACAAAATAGATTAAAATATACCTGGTAAATGAATAACATTTATGTAAATGTGTGCTTTGTTCAAGCAAATAATGTTACTCGTGTACACGTCACTGACGGGCATTAATGCTTTAAACGGGATGAATTTAGATCTAATTAAATACATTTTAATCCTCTTTAACATTACCGATCATAAGCACGGTGAGGAAATAAGAGTATGTTATACAGTAAATACAGTCAACATTTTGTAGTGTTACAAATCAGGAACTGGAATTTCTGGAGTCTATCCTCAGGACACTGGGAATTAAAAAAAAATAATAATAAATTTTATCCTATACATTCATTCATTGTCGCATTCATACAGTATGTACTGTATTCATTTCCATATTTACAACCATGGAAGGTCAACATCCATACAGTATGAGTCTTCACATACAATGGGCAATGTGGAATCAACCTACACCACATGTCTTCGGACTGTAGGAGGAAACGGGAATACCTTGAGGAGAAACCCAACATTCAAACTCCACTCACAGGCCAGAGGCAAGATTCGAACCCCCAACCCTGAAAGTGCAAGGCGATAGATCGACGTTCTACTCTTCATTTCACTTTAACAAACTTTAAAGGCATGACTGTACACGTGTACGTCATTACACACATACAAAATGATACACTGTATAGACACTCAGGCTTATCGCTTATACAGTATGTACAGTATGAATAAACATATAAGCTATAAGCCTGAGTCTCCATACAGAAACATGAAGATGAGAGAACAGAAATTAAGTGCTTGCTGTTGTTTAACTTTAGCCGCTCCCGGGCTTACCCGAACTGACCATCCATTTATCAGGGCTTGGGACTGGGACGGCATTCAGTGGCTGTGCTTTGGGTGAGAACTAAACCCAGCCTTCCACATGGCAGGTGAGAAACCTACCACTGAACCATCGATGCCCCAGAAATTAGAAATGAGACTTTAATATAAATATTTGAAATCTTTTTTTTTTTTTTTTGCTAGCAGACACGGAATGTGATTACAAAGATCAAAGAGATATCTGACCAAGACCTTTAATCTTTTTGTAAATGCACATGTATCATGTTACTATAATGTTTTTATTTTTTCCTTATGACACTACACAGTTGTATGTTGTGAACGATAGATCAAATGTAACTAGCTAGTTTGTAATCAAGACAGATAGCTACTAGCCTGGAAGCTGATTTGTGTGACAGTGCTAGCTACCGTTTGAACGATGGTTGTCGACATGTTGTGGGGAGGTTAATTTGCCAACAAATGGGACAATGGGTGTTTTTAAAAGCTTGGAATTAGTTTGATGAAATTAACAATAAAATCTGAACAGTTTTACGCGGATGATGCTGAAAAACAATGTAAGACAAATGTCTTCAAAACTATATTATTACCAAACGAATGGCCTCGGTGGTATTTGAAATTGAAATCTGGTCGCCGGCCCATGTGCCCATGTGCTGTTCATTCAACAATATCTCAATGTTATATTATAAAAGTGTTGATGATCTTACAACTTTTTTTTACAATGGTCATCCAATGCTAGGGTTTCTGCTGGGTTTGTTCCTGATCTGTTTGAATATGTAAGTGTGTGATCTGAGAGCACGATTGTCAAATATATCACATCATAGAAGAAGTTGTGTCAAGAACCTACTGTTGTAATAGAGCGTTTTTCCCAATGTTATGATTGTTTCTGTAATGTTCCTACAACCTTATAGCACTACTAGCCTCGAATCTGGCAAACTGTAATAATATCTCATGTTATTAATGAAGAGAGAGCTTAGCGGTTGTTGTTAGCACAGCAGTTGAGGAGCAAGTTGTGTTGCGTAAAGCTTCTTAAGTGTCAATAACATCTTTTGAAATTTGAACATCTTCAAAAAGGCAAAAAGTGGAACATGGAACGATGCGTGAGAAGAGTTATGATAACATGATTTTTACAATTTATTATCACAACCTTCTGCCATGTGGAAGGCCCGGGTTCGATGTCCCGAGCCTGGATATAATCAGGAAGCATCAGGAAGGGCAAGTGTTGCAACCAGCTGCATGTTTTTCTAAATGGTTCAATAACCTTCACTGAAATCTAGAAAATAATTTTTTTTACAATCTTTTCATAGAAACCAGTAAAACAGGATGAACACAAATGATCGGCACGCACGTCTGCTATTTCACACATAAAATCCAAACACACTGAATCACAGGGGGGAAAAAAAAGAAAGCGAATCATATCGCGCAATAACCCAGACACGCACCAAGGTCAGGCCTGATGTCATGATTAATCTTGGCTATTTACCTGGAAATAACAACGCGTCAGAGGCTGTAAACAAAGGAGGCGTGGATTATAAATATGTGTAAATATGCAGATCCTTTTCACACAGTGTTTTATATAGTCTCTAATGTACTCGAACACTTTGGGGGAGTATATTATACCGTCTAAACTGGGAGCAAACTGATGATGGAGTGATCCGTGGATGAAAAGAGACAGAGACACACACACAGAGAGACAGAGAGAGAGAGAGAGAGAGAGAGAGAGAGAGAGAGATACAAAATGCCAGTTTTTGCTCCGGGGCTGATTTTCATGGTCGTCATGGCTCTGCTCTTCAGTAGCTCTAGTTGATAACAAGCTGTCATGCTATGCTGGCATCATTTCCCAGCATGCCCCGCGCTCCTCATTACGGCTCTACCTGCTTTCCTTCACCACATATCGAGACCAATAAGCTTAATGATACAGTAGTGGCAGCCCAGGCTAATCCAGCTAATAGCAGGTCGTTTTTTTTTTTTCCGTTTCGCTTCAGGGAGGAAACGTGAAGAGGATATGTTCTACCTGCTGGTGTTTTAAAGCTCTTTCTTTGATCGTTACTCGATATTTTATAAAAGGGCAGTAAATTATCGGCATAATAGAGCCGAGGAAATTCCAAACCTGACTAGACAGCCTTTTATAATCTGATTGCGTGCGTTCTTTCATCTCAGTATAATAGAATGAAGAGAGATATTTATGATTGGACTCTAATGGATTTTTTGTTTTGTTTTGTTTTTTATTAATCGAAGAGGAGAGGATATCGTCGTTGCACATCCTCTCATGTCGGTGTCACCGCTTGCATGTCAAAACAGGCTCTTCATAGAGAGCAGATCTCTGGCCCGGGAGATATTTTAGCGTAATTGCAGCTAATGTTCTGGCCGAGCACTTGATTCCTTTTAGAAGAGACCATTAATGTTGTTCCTCTCCATCAGGGGAGTAAATACGGCAAGGCTTTAATGATGGTACAAAGTGTTCTTTCTGCAGGTTTGTGATAGTAGCACAGGGCTGCGGTTGTCTCTGGTGCAGGTAGACACACACACACACACACACACACACATATATTCATTAATGTAGTTAAAATTAGCCTTACTCTGTCTGGGCAAACTGTAAATTAACCTGATCTCATCTGTTCATATTAAATGAAAGCTGTGAGTTGGGGGAGGGAAAAATGGCCCAAGTGCACACACTTACACGCACACACACACACACACACACACATATCTGAGACTATATATAAAAGCTGTGCATATACAGTGTATATTATATTAGTTTATATACACACAGGTTACGTACACAGGGTTTTGAAAATGAACTTGACAATCGTGTTCTTGCAAGAACTGTTCCAGAACAACTGACCTTCACGTCTTAAAAGAACAACCGAGTGATGCTGTTGTTGTTGTTACTTAATTATCTGAAGCCAAATATGTTATTTTGGGAGAAACAAACCAGTATTTTTTTGTTCAAAATATTAGACTCTACCGTAATATATATA
>QMIH01000322.1:324999-342047 GCA_003987875.1 Clarias batrachus
TATATATATATATATGTATGTATATATACAGAGGTTCATGATTGGATATACTGTGTAATAAATATATTACATATATTATATATTACATATGTGTGTAATTATATATACAGTGGAACCTTGGATTACGAGCATAATTCGTTCCGGAAGCAGGCTCGTATTCCAAAACACTTGTAAACCAAATTTAATTTTGCTATAAGAAATAATGAAAATTCAAATTATTCGTTCTACAGCCCAAAACAATAAATACATAAAAAATAATTAATATAATATATAAAGTAATATAATATAATAAAATTTATATAATATATAAAGTAAAAATAAAACAAATTAAAAAAAATTTATTTTGACTTTTTAAAAAAAATGTTAAGTGCAGGTTAAAGTGTTTCCTTTTGTGCGCGCAGGCACAACGCTTGTTAAAGCCACATACGCTTGATAAATCCATGCTTTTTAACTTTCACAACTAACACAGACAATGCAAACACTGTTTTAAGGGGGGTGGGGGGGATCTCTCTAATGATACTCGCGTGAGCGCAGACTAACGGATTCACTGCTGTAAAAAATAAAAAATAACAACTGAACCAGCACCTTACCTTTGAAAAGAATCGCGACAGAGCTGAGTTTTCTGTGTAAATAAAGTGCCGGAGAGATCTCTGAGTGTGTGTGTGTGTGTCTGTGTCAAATTACTCACACGCGCGCACACGCACACACAAAGTAAGTGTGTATGTGTAGGGCGCATGTCAAGTTACGCGCGCACACAGAAGAGAGAGGGAGATGTTGAGTATAGGAGCCGAGCACTAAGACGCAGCAGGGGACTCTTATTTTGACACAGGGGACGCAGCAGGGGAGACGATTACCCATAATTGCCGCAGCGCAAGAGAGAATAAAATCACTGGCTCAGTTGTGATCGCTTGCCGCTCGGTGTCAAAATAAGAGTCGCATACGTGATACATGATACTCGGCGTTCGTAAACTAATACTTGCTCGGTTTCCGATTAAAAATTTATTTAAAATCTTTTAACTCATGTTACTCGCAATCCGAGGATCCACTGTATATCCAACTAGGGACTGTATATGCATTAATCCCCATATACTGTATTTAACCATGGTAGGCTCTCTGGGCAACATCCATATGATCACTCACACTCTACAGGCAATTTGTGAACACCAATGGGAATACACTGTGGGAAGAAACCAGAAACCGGAGAACCCGGAGGAAACCCACCAGGGAACAGAAAGAACATAATACTCCATGCACACAGACCTGAGGTGCGAATCGAACCCGGACACTAGAGGTGTAAGGCCACTGTGCTGCCATTTATATATATATATATATATAAGATATAGGCAGTATTATTTTACACTATATACACATTATATATATATATATATATATATATATATATAACATTTCAGTAACAAAAAAGAAATAATTTAACTATTTTTTGTTTGTTTGTTTGTTTGCATTATGGAGCATTTTGTTTAAATAATTAAATTATTACATCACAACTGTCCCACACCACCACCCACTTATAGACACACACACAAAAATAAATAAATAAATAAATAAACTCCTATAATTATACCCAATTTTAATTTTTAAGTCAGTAATTAAAATTATTTTTCATGTATTTCTGTGTTTAGTTTGTTAATCTTTCGTTTATTTCAATTAAAAAGATGTTTTTTAAAAAATATATAAATAAAAATAAAAAGCTATTTTTCTGACTTGGCATGGCCCCAAAATGTTTGTACATAGTGAACCTGTGTGTACAGCCAGCCCACAACTCCTCTCCCTCTATCTCTTACTCACTCTCTCTCACACACACACACACACATTTATTTATAATTAGCCGGTCTCTGCCTTGGGGCAAACTGTAATTTAACTTGTTCCTCTCTGTTTTTTCTCCCATAAATTAAACAAAATGTAAAAGTTTGGACCCCACCCAATAAACGGTAATCGTTACCCATAAAACAAACATGGTGGCACGAGTGTAAAAACAGATGCGCTCCAAACTAACACACACCCACGAACACACAAACACGAAAAAACATAACACACCCCGCGGCCCTTTTCATGCCGTCTCTTATCAAAACGTGGTATTTTGCCCAATCCACATTTACAAAAGGCAGAGATGATTTTTTTTAAGGTCAGAGTGACACGACGTCTTGAATGAATGACATTTAGAATACGTTTCTCCATTTTTCTCCATTTGCTCTGAAAAGACTTCTGCCAGGCTGCTCTCGGGCAAAACAAATCTGCGAGATGAATAGCTGCACCTGCTCTCTTTTGCTCCACCAGCTTTCACATGATTACACAGCAGCTGCCAGAGAAACCGCATTCACTCACACTCACCTTGAGATGCGCACACAAACACAAACACACTACACACACACACACACACACACACACACACACACACACACACACACAGATATATACAAGATTATCATGTGTGTACACAGTACAGACACAAGATGAGAAGGAACACAGAACACACACATGGAACACAGTGTTGTATTCATTTACACACACACACTGTCATTGTTGTAGACAATAATGGGTCCCTCAAACACACACACACACACACACACACACACACACACACACAGTTAATAATGTAGATCTCTAAGATCATGTATTTCTTATTATTTTTTGGTTTGGTTTTGTAAAGACTGTTTACTTTTATCCTGTTATCGTTTCTATAGTAACAGATACTTCAAAGAGATGTGTATCATGGTCTCATGGACACACGCTCTAATCCCATACTCGTAATAAACATGGTGTTATTTAACCGATAACATCATCATCATCATTAATGTACTAAGGTTTTTTGCAAGAACACATTAAATTCACCCTTAATAGAAGGAGTCTCCAGTGCCACTGCCTTGTATCTGTGAAGACTCCGGGGCGGATGAGTTACGCTGCCTGGTTTCTCACTGGCATGACAAGTGCAGTTTGTGTCTTATTAACTTTGTCAGAGAGAGAGAGCGAGAGAAAGTGAGTGAGTGAGTAAGCGAGAAAGAGGAAGGGAGGAAAAATATTGAGCACAAAAGAGAGTGACAGAGCAAGAGAAAAAAAGTGCATGTGTGTGTGTGTGTGTGTGTGTGTGTAAGTGTAAGAAAGAGAGAGAGAGAGAGAGAGAGGTTACTTGCACAACATTAAATGCAACTATAAATATGGAATATATACGTATTTAAGATAATATATGGAAGAGAAATAAAACATTTCTGAATGTGATATAAACTATATACTGTATTTACATTCACAAGTGTTTTATTTCTCATAGATAGATAGATAGATAGATAGATAGATAGATAGATAGATAGATAGATAGATAGATAGATAGATAGATAGATAGGCAGCCAGCCAAAGAGACATAAATGCCAGACAGACAGACAGGTGGCTAAATGGAGCAGAAGAATAAAAGAAACATAAGTAAGAATGTGGAGCTCCATGGTGATGAGGGTCATGGCTGTAATTATAGAGCAGGACAAAGAAAACTAAACGAAATGCCTTCCTTCAGATATAATTTAACACTCAGCCGCTGAAGAAGTGCCTCAGTGGAATAAGATGATGAAAAGCCCTCTTCTCCTCTAAAGAAAGCGCCTCTAATAGTTTCCAGACTATCTCTGGCTCTGCCTAAAATCCTTTCTTATTGCCCCGTGAAGCAGATCTAACCAGCAGTGAGCCGAAGCTCATCGCACAGAGTCAGACTTCACTTCAGCGTCGCGTCCACGCCGTCATATCAGGCCGCTACAACCCCATCCGCCAGGACAGCTATTAAAGCTGATGTCACTCAGCGCTGTTAAAGGAGATGTCAGTCAGCGGCCTCGCTCCCGTCCCGTCCCGTCCCAACCCAAAGTCATCCTTCCTGCAGCCATTAACACATCAGAGTCTCATTCTGGCCAAACAGAGCCGCTGAGATAACGGGCCTTTTGTGCCTGCATATTAATTAACTGATAATGAGATAATAAAGTGTGCGCTCTCTCTGCACCAGGTGTGTGTTCTGATCAGTCAGCAGAGAAAAAGTGTACTTTCTTTCATCCTGAAATTAAAAAGCTATTTATCAACCTTTTTTTGTGAAAAGTGATTTGCATTTATCTTAACAAACACAGCTTCCATTTGTATAATGGTAATTTCTTTTGAGTAATTTCCCACAAGACTAGTGTGTGTGTGTGTGTGTGTGTGTGTGTGTGTTTCATTCAGGCTCGATCCTGTCTTTGCTAATAAACATAAACCATGAAATTCAACTAGATTTACTATTCTGAAGAAAGAATGGAAGTTTTCTGGGATGGAGACAGGACAATGTTGCCCCCTGCTGGCGGTTTTGTTGGTAAAATGTGTTTTTGGTGACATCTAGTGGACAGTCGAATATATACAAGTAATGCAAATTTAATCAGAAACTTATTACACCAAAACTTATCAATTTTTCATGATAAATTAAACAATTTGCAGTGCAGTGACTTCACATGAGAAAAAAAAGATAAAAATTATAGTTTTATAATTACAATGATAACAATTGATAACAGCTGGATTCTAATTTGTAGGAGTTTTATTATTTTTTTCACTGAACACCTCTTATTCTTTGACAAGTCTACCCTTTATTTGGCTAGTTGAGATGCTAGATCTACAAAATGTTTCATATAACAGCAATATATATATTATGTCACTTTAAATAATGGTCGATATTCAATATTAAAATTCTAATCATGAATGTGTTGATATTAAGAGTGAAACAGTAAAAAAAGATATCAGTTTAAAAGTTTGCGTCTCCTGAGCATCCTTTTCTGAAGTCCTTTTGAATTCCATCACCACAAACAGACATCATACATTTCTTCAAATCAGGAGATGAAAATGAAAGAGTTGAGGCAAAACCTCCTTTTCATAATATATTTTTGTTGATTTTTGTTGAATCATGTTGTCTTGTTTAAGGATGCACCCACATTTCATATTTAACTTCACTCCCTTTCTCTTTCTAAAAACAGGACAGAGGTGCAATTTTAATTAGGGGAGGGGGTGGAAACTTTTGTACTGGACTGTAGATGGGGGTTACGTTGATCAGTTTGGATCCAGGATCTTCTGACGGTTGTGGAGAACATTATGGAAGTCTGCAAGAAATGGAGAGAAATTGTCAAGAAGAAGAAAAAATGTTAAAAAGACAAAAAAAATGAATTAAAAAAAAGATTGCATGTTGATATTTTGACATCTTGTTACCATGAAGGCATTTTTAAAATTCCCATATATTATTATTATTTTATGATTATGATCATAAAAAAAATCCCAAGAACACTGGCCATGTGTTTTGCATAGTCATCCCACTCAGGGTGTATTCCCATCACATGGCCAGTCATTCACACCTAGGGGCAATTCACCAAATTCACTATCATCAATGTGTCTACTGACATGTTTCTGGAACATAAGAAGAAAGCGGAAAAAAAGACAGAAACCCGAACCCAGGAAAGATTCCGGCTGTGACTCTGTGACACTGAACTAATACATCAACACAGACTTCTGGTCTGTCTTTAATTAGTGAACAGTTCATAACTGGACCTTTAGCGTAAGGTCGTGTTGTTGGCAGTTGTTCTTTCCTGAGTTTGTGTTTCTATCTTGTTTTCCCGTTTCCTTCTACGTGTGAGGGAAGACGAAGTGAATTGGTATCTTCGAGCTTCTGATTGACCGAACACACCTGATCCATACCAATTTACTTTGTCTTAGCCTAATCTAGCATGGTATCTTCCAGCTTCTCATTGACTGAACATAACGATCCAGGTAATCAGTAGTGAGTAGTGCAGGGGGAATTGGAAAACACGCAGGGCTACGGCTGTCCAGGATCAGGGTCGGCCACCCCTGTATTAGATCACATGATTACATTATGTCATTTGAATAGAAATATATAATAATGTGGCTAGGCTTACAGAACGATGTTATGTTTATTATTATTTTAAGACAAAAAAAGTATATATTGCATATGACCCAATATTTCTTTGTTAGTCTTTTTTTGTTCGTCCTTCAACTATATAATACTCATTTGTGCTACAAGAACATAACCCTGATAGCCAGATGTTCCTCTGGGTTACATCAACAGAAAGTTCATCTTTCACAAACTGTCATCTCTCTCAACCTCTTGAACTCATCACTGCCTCATTAATCTTAAAGTATATTACTCAGTAAATTCTCTGAAATGTTCCGTAACCCTGCTGTTAGAAAGAAATCAATTTTTTACGGGGATCATCTTTGGATGATTAACATGTGACAAGAGGCTCCAGGTTGACTATTTTTAGGAAGCTAAAAACCATTAATGTTACGTGATGCGTTATGGAGAGCCGCACCACGAGATGTTTTAATGTCTAAGAGCATAAGAGAGCTGAACAAAATAGGAGTTTGTGAGAGTGCTTATGATACGCACGGGAGGACCTTTCCGTTTGAAGTTGGCGTGGGATCATTAATTAAGGAACTAAAAGGAAACCAAAAAAAAAAACTGAAAACCCAGAAGGCTTGGGGTTGGGTGCCCTTAAGGAAGCTTAGGGCGCACTGACATTCCCAGTTTGAGATGGAACGAGTCGGCCAGTCAATGCGAGGGTTGTGACGATGTATCCAGGGGAACCCCAGTACTACTCTCTGTTCTGGCACCCGGGTTACCAGAAATGAGATTCGCTTGAAATGGCTTTCGAGCCGTAGTATCACTGGGACCATCCTCTGTGTCATGCACCCTGACTTAATTGGCTGGCCGGCCAGGAAGACCAACGGGATGGCGGAAGGGAGCCAGCTAACTCGAATACCCAGTGCCGCAGGTAGCCTCTCATCAATAAAATTTCCTGTGGCCCCCGAATCGATGAGCTCCGTTCATGATCTCCGGATCCCGATCCCTTTGAGCGTATCTGTTAGGAAGAGCCCTCCCCTCCTGAGGTGACCACGTCTGTGGTTTGCTGCGCCACTAGTGTCGCTTGCCATCTGGGAGCCCTGTTGGGGTGTAACGCTGAGAGGCAACCCTGGGGACGCATGCATGGGCTCTCCCATGTCTTCCAGCTCAAGATGTAACTCAGGCTCAAAATCAGGGACAGGATATGAGCCTCAGACTCTGTCTCCATGGGTGGAGATGAGACTTTGCACCTAAAGCCGGGGTAGCTACCAGCTAGGTCCTTCGGGCAGCTTTTGTGGGGTGGAGAACATGTTCCCCGCCTGGAGCTGCCGGGACTTCCTGCCTGGCGCTCACGAAGGCGGTTATCCACCCGGATGACTAGCCTCTAAAACTCCTCCAGATCCTTTGGAGGATCACGTAAGGCTAGCACATCCTTCAGCCGCTCGGAGAGCCCTTGTGTGTATGCAGCCAAAAGGGCTGCGTCATTTCAACCTGAACTGGCAGTCTGGGTACGAAACTCAGCTGCAGATCGCCCCTTTTTACGAATGGAAAGGAGGGGCGTCACTACACTGCGCGCCGTATGCGAATGGTGGAAAGTGGCTCTAAGTGCACTTAGGGTGGCATGCTCAGAGAGGAGGTGCTACCACACTGCAGTAGCCCACTCTAGTATCCCACTCTGCCTGTGAGCAGAGACACCATAAATGCAACCTTCACCCTTTCAGATGGAAACGAATGTTAGTGAGCACTGCAGGATGAAGGCTTCGCACCTCTGTGGTTCGCCCGCATACGGTTGTAGAGGTGGTAGTCGAGTTTCGGCCACCAGATGGGGAAGTTGAGCCACTGATCCGGAGGCGCGAGTCGACTCACTGCCAGATGGAAACCCGGAAGTGGCTTGCGCCTCGAGCTGCCCAAAAATCTGCTCGAGGCGCTTATTGGAAATTGGAGTTTGTGAGAGTGCTTATGATACGCACGGGAAGACCTTTCAGTTTGGAGATGATGTGGGATCGTTAATTAAAGGAACTAAAAGGAAATGAAAACCCAGAATAAACAGAGCTCCGCCGTCTACGCGAAAACGGACGAGGATCTGGAAACTACATTTTTTATTTTTTTTTAGAGAGAGAGAGAGAGGTTTGTGTCTTTTGTACTTTTATACTGAGCGCGCACACTGAACTGTTGCGTGCCGCTGTCTCTCTCTCTTTCGCGCGCGCTCCGGTGTTTTAGGGAGGCAGAGGCTACGTATTTGTCTCGGTCTTTTCTTTGTGTCCCTGATACCTTTACCGGTGCTACCTAATAATCACACGAAGTGCCGCGGTATCAGGACACTAATATACACACGCCGCCTCTGATTGCGGCGTTGCCTGGCAACCGCGTGTCTATAAATGACCCGCGCCTTTGCCTGTTCGGAACTCCGCGTGGTAGCAGCCTGCGGATCTGCTCGTGCTGAACAGTATAAAAAAAAAAAAAAAACCTTGGTTCTGCTCCTGCTCCTCGCGCGACCCATGTTAAAGGGTCTCCTAGACAGAAAACCAAAGAACCCGTTCCAGTTTAGACTGGACATGTAATACTAATACGAGATTCACACAGGTCTATATACATGCAGAAATTCTTTTGCATCGATTATGAAGAACAGCTTCTACTTGGAAAGCCTTCTTACAACTTTTTAAAACTTTTTTGTTTTTTTAATCTGAGCATTTAATCAGTTTCAAGATGGAGGAAATTGTGACTTGCCAATGGGTTCATGAAGTTGTTTAAGGGCGACCCTTTGCATTGCATTGTTTTGTATTATATCGTATTCTGTTTTACTTATTTCTCAAGGTAACTTTGGAGAACAGTAAAGAGAAATCAATACCAAGAGTGGTACATCAGGTATCGGCCGAATTCAGTTCTTAATAACATGTACACACAAAGAAATGCACAGATAATGCGAATGTACATTTCCAGATTCAGGAAAGAACGAATCAATGCAATAAATTGAATCTGGACATATTTCACAATCATAATCCGTCATATCAAGTCAGGTATTAAGTCACACAGGTTAGGTTTGTGTTATGGCCAGTAGTGTGCAAAGGAAGTGTATCAAATTCACAATTTTGTCACAATCGGTCAAAAAATAACTGATCCTCCTGGTCTTTCTCCATAATTGAGAATGTTTTAATCCTAAACTTTGTTTTAAAGCACTTTATTGCACTCTATCCAAGCTGGTTACTTCAGTTATGATAGAAAAAACATGCATTTTTCTCACTGCAGGTAAAGTTATTTTTAGGGCTAAAAGGGAAATCCTGGTGTCAAAATGAGGCTGAGAATTCATCTTTCTTACTACACTTTTACACAATCGTTATTTAAATATGAGAAAAACAATTGACATAAATGAATTTTTTTTTCTTAAACAAAATCACACTGACAATATCTCGGAAACTGAACCGATGTCATTGAACAATGAATTAGAAAATATGCAAAAACACAAATCAATCAAAATGTGACTTAAACTAATGTCTGATTTGATGTGACGTGTCATGATTAGTGATGTCATTTAATGCAAATGCAACATGTGCTCTGAGTATGTGGGAGGAATTAGAGCATCTTAAAATCAAAAGATTAGATGAAAGGATTTAAACATGAGACTCAGAATGAGGAGTTTGTTGGTAGTGAGAAAAAGTGCCTAGGTGAGAAAAAAAGAAAAATCAATTGGTGGATGTCAGAATAATAGCTTTTACCCAGACTAGTGCACTTTATGATGAGCAGCTCCTGGTTTCTGATGCAACAAAGAAAATGACACCTACATGCACTGAAGATCTTTTTTAAAGTGGAACCATGAATGAATAAATAAATAAATAAATAAACAAACAAAGTATCACTAGCTAATTGTCTTCAATTAAAATCACCTTCTGTAGCTAACAGCATAAAGAACAAATCTAGCCACCGGACAGCATTTTTTATCTTTGATATTTTAACTTGAGAAATATAAACAGAGCAAAATAGTATTTTAACTATCGGATTAATGATAAAGGCTACTCACTCACTCACTCATCTTCTTTACCACTTAATCCTGTATTCAGAGTCACGGGGGGGATGGAGCATACCCCAGGAGACTTGGGGCACAAGGCGGGAAACACCCTGAACAGCGTGCCAATCGCAGGGCACACACATATACACACACTCATTCACACACTACGGTCAATTTTGGGAAAGCCAATTAACCAAACCCGGAAGTACCCGGAGGAAACCCACCAAACACGGTGAGAACATGCAAACTCCACGCACACAGAGACGGGACTCGAGCCTGGCCGGGAATCGAATCCGGACGATAAAGGCTAATACACATCAAATGTGTTGCATAGCAACATAATTTAAATAACTCTTGAACTATGTTTACGCAGATCATTATTAAACTTCAAACAGACAATATCTCTCTCAAATAGATTTAAGCACCGAAAACCACATGTACAAAATATGATTCACTTAGAAAATATACAAATGCTAAATAAATAAATATCTTTGTATGGAAATATAAGAAGTGATTGCTCTAAGATTCCAGCAAAGTGGGACGTTTAAGCAAAATTCCTTCACATTATTTTACCCGTATCTGTATTTTCTCCTACTTTTGATAATAAAAGTCTAAAATTAGATTCATCTATTCTGTAAACGAAGTCGAGGACTAATTGAGGAATCTTACCGTAAAGTAGTGTACAGTCAGCTCTCGTCCTTCCCTGCGTCATCGTTGTTGTCCGACGCGTTCGACTTCGCGTCCCCGTCCTCCGCTTCTTTCGAATCGACCGTCTCATCGAGCTCCCCGGGGGCTTCTGTGACCTTTACGACTTTAAGGGATCTACTCGAACTACAGCCCATGGTGCACTCTTAGTTTCAAGATGAAGGGTGAAATGAGTCAAGGCAACGTTATGTGTCAGGTGAAAAATGTCTCAGTCTGGTGCTGTCTGAAGACTGGACGTTTCTGGAGATTCAAGGGTTTGAAGACATGATCAAAGTCCTGTTGAGGAAGGAGGAGAGACGTTTCCTATGACTACAGCACGGTGTTGTTGTTGTTGGTCTCTCTGGTCTCAGTTTACGTGAATCTGTTGACTGAGAGCTCATTGTTAGATCTCAAACCCCGTCGCCTGGCGAGGCAATGACAGTGTGTCACGCATAGTAACGGGAAAAAGTTTGGTTGTCAATCACTCTGCGTTCATAGCAACAGGTATGTGAATAGTTTTATGGTAAAAAAAAAAAAAGCATGCATCAAAATGTGTTATGTTTACTGAGCAAGTATGATATGGACTTTAATACATAATTTAATCATTTAAGAGAAAAATCTCACCAAAGCATATGATGACGGCATGACTGTGACTGTTTGACCTAAAAACATGAACAATAATTCTGTTAACAGAAGAAAGGAGAATTTTAAGATTCCTAGCCGGTTGTCTCTGGGACATTCCACACTACACTTTAAAAAAAAAAAAAATCAGACATTTCTTTGGAGTTTTATCTTCGAGGCATGTGTGATAACGGGTTTAATCCAATCTGAAAGGTAAGGTCAGAATGGAATCATGAAACTATGGGTGTCTATCTACTTCTTGTATGTCTTTATAAACAAGAAATAAAGAATTTTAAAAAATGGACATCCTTCGCGATAAAAAAAAAAAAAGACGGCTGATGAATGTTGGGTAGAATGGCAAAAAGGCCAAAGCAAGCTATTTGTAAGGTTGTTTTAAGTATTTACAGGGATTAATCTCAGACGTGAGTGCCAAGCATGTACCGTACACACAACACACACGTTGTTCTGGCACAATCTGATAATCGTGCTTAAATAAGCCAACAAGGAAATATCCTTGTTGAAAGATCGAAAGTTCAATGTCAGAGAATAACGTCTAAATTTCCATCCAGGATGTCAGAGTTATTTAAACTTCCAGGTTCCAGGATCCCCTGAGGTTACCAAAATCTGAAGATACTCAGGACCATTACAAAAAAAAAGTGTTAAGAAATAACCCACACACATCCTCCTGTACACTTTAAAATCATCACTAGATTATATATATAATACCTAAGGCGATCTAAATGTTATGTAGATAGTTGTTAAGATGTAATTGTTCAGGGAAGAATGTCAGGAGAAATATTCTCCTAAAGAGTAAGAGCGCCTACACCTGTTTAGCCTTTGAATAACTGCCTGGACCCCTTGCTAGCATTTCAGAAGACACGTTTGACACCGAAACAAGAAGCGAACAATGCTGAGAGAACGAGCGCCGGAGAGAGACCCAGGGTCTGTGAAGTAGCAGGAGGATAAAGCAGGGTACGCCTACACGTCACTTTATACATGTACTGTACTGTAGATTCAGCGTTGTGATCAGGTCGTTGGAAAAACAAGATTGCCCCATGAATTTATACATATAGAGTCCTGTAAGTTGTTAGGTTGGGGCTCTATGAGCAGACTTGTTTGTTGGACGTTCCACAGATGTTTGATCAGATTTAGATCTTGGGAATTTAAAGCCTTGCACATGTTGGCATAATCGAACCTTTCTCAGCATTAACTTTTTTGTTGAGCAATTTGTGCTTCAGTAGCTTATCTGTCGGATCGCACGAAAAAAACTAGGCTTCTCTCCTAATGCACATTGAGCCTTGCCTGCAGGGGCGGATCTACCGTGGTGGCACGGGGTGGCAGTTGCCACCCTAAGAAAAAGCCTTGCCACCCCATGTGCCACCCCGGCACTAGTGTCTTAGTGTTCTAAAAATAAGAGTTTTTTAATTCATCTGACATTCCAAACCAGATATCAAGTTCAAGTCAATCACACATCATCCTTTATTTCATGTTTATAGGACAATGTAAAAATGTGCACCCGAGTGTATACACAGAATAAGAATAGCGTTCCTTGAATCCACAAAAACCATGCAAGGATGCTTGCTTCAATGTTGCCACCCCTCATAATTTTAATGCCACCCCCTTGCCACCCCATGAATAAGTTTCTAGATCCGCCCCTGTTTGCCTGCCAATGATATGGTCTCCGGTTCACCAGTTGTCCTTCTTTGGGCTCCTATTGCATCCCAAAAGCATTGCATTTTTGGAGTTACTCTGAGCCAGTCGTCTAGACATCGCAATCATGCCCTTGTCAACGTTGCCCATTTTTCCTGCTTGCAAAACATCAACTGTGCAAACTGCCGAATACAAGAACACAATTGACGTTCCACTGTAAGGGAAACTTCAGCCTTATACAAACTATTTTGCCAAAATTATTCACTCACCTGCCTTGAAATGCATATGAGCAACATCTAATTCTTAATCCTTCAACCTTGCTTTGTGCACCGGTGCACAGTCATGTTGGAACAGGAAGGGGCCGTTCCCCAAACTGTTCCCACAAAGCTGGGAGCATGAAATTGTCCAAAATGTCCTGGTATGCTGAAGCATTAAGAGTTCCTTTCACTGGAAGTAAGGAGCCGAGCTCAACTCCTGAAAAACAACCCCACACCAGTTCCAACATGCAACAAGCAAAGTCCATAAAGACATGTATGAGTGAGTTTGGTGTGGAAAAACTTGACTGGCCTGCACCTTGAGTCCTGACCTCAACCTGATAGAACAACTCCGGGAGAGCGGAGACTGAGAGCCAGGCCTTCTCGTCCAACGTAAGTGTCTGACCTCACACACGCACTTCTGGAAGAATGGTCAAAAAGTTTCCCATGAACACACTCCTAAACCTTGTGGAAATCCTTTTCAGAAGAGTTGAAGGTGTTATAGCTGCAAAGGGGGCGGGGCCAACATCATATTAAACCCTATGGATTAGGAATTGGATGTTACTCAAGTTCATATGCATGTGAATGCAGGCGAGCAAAAACTTTTGGAAAAAGTTTGGCAATATAGCATACATGTGGCAAAGAGTTTAGCTGGTTTTCACAGGCTGGGTCGCATAGACTCACACGGGTCACATATACTGTCTTAGAGAGAGGTTACTTCCTGTTTACCCTTATTTTAGAGCAACGATAAACATTAATTCTCTGACCAGCCTCTTGTATTCTCTCCATCATATAAAAAAAATAATCTTGTAATTTTACCCAAATCTAGAACTCCATCTGTCCTGAAGACATGGCTGTACTGTGACTTGTGCAAACTGCTGACGTTACTTACAGCAAGATTACTTAATAAATAATATACCACACACACACACACACACACAATAAAACACTACACATTTTTTCTCAGCTACAATGTCCAGGCTTTTAAATCTGTTCATTATTGATTTTAGACTATGTGGCATATTTGCACGTTCCTGTGTTTGAGCTGTTACTATGGAGACGGTTACTTAACAGAACAGACCAATTAAAAATAGATAATAATGCACTCCCTCCGATCAATCACGTTAGAAAAATCTGATTAAAACAAAACTGAATAATTAAAAATGAAATAATTATGCAATATGCCTTATTTAGAAAATCATTTTGGTGTGGATGATTAAGGACGTTGTCTGTCTGGATACCTTAATAAGCAACCTGCCCTTTTCAGGCACTTATCATTCTAAAAGCAATTGTTCTACTGTTAAATTATTTAATTCTCTGTAAATGTCACCGGCAGTAATCTGCTTTCTCCTTAGCAATCCATAAACTTAACAAGCTTTTGAAGATTTTAAACACTTAAAATGGGACAAAAAAATAAACTTTGACATTGGCACATTTAAACCAAAGTTAAAGTTGTTAGAAAGTTCTGGGAAAAATACAAAAATAAAATCTGAAAGGTTAAAAATATTAGTAAAACAAAGACGAGAAACAGTGGAATGGAATCAGTGGAAACCAAGTCGAGATCGAGATCACGCGATTAAATGTACAGGAACTGTAAGAAGTGAAGAAAATAATATAGAGAGAAATGAATGCAAAAGTTTGCACACCCCTAGGACAAAAATTTCATTTATAATACAGTGTAGTGGGATTTTACATTTATTCTAATGGTGGAAAAAGTTTTTCTCATTGCCTGAGTGTGATCAAAATTAGCAACTAAACCACACATGGAGTTCACTGGTGTGGCAAGTCTGTTTAACCGGCTGTGTTGAAGGTGTGCACGCTCCGGATGTAAAGTACAGTATTTCTGCATCAATAGCACATTAATTTTTTCATTTATTTGTTTGTTTATTTATAAGCACGAAGTTGTTTCTACCAACAAAGCCAAAAACATTGACAGAATACAGACAGACGTTTGGGTTACACTTGGACTTTGGTCAGCTCAGGTAAAAAGTGACATTTTGTCTATAAAACTGTAAATATAAAATACTCAAAACTAATACCGAGTTCCAAAATTCTGCTTAAGCTGGTTGAAAATTGATTTGAAATTTATTCGAATGTTTAAAACATCGTCGTAAAAGTGCGGCTGATCTGCTCGTCTCCATGTAATTAACGCAATATGTAGTCCTGCTGTGTTACTATGTAATTATATGTACTTTCTCAGGTCTTACTTGTTATACACACACACACACACACACACACACACACGGTGGATTTACATTACACTTGTCAAACTCCCGTAGTTACACTCCGTGTCCTGGGTTGTGTTGTAGGTTGTTGCTTGGAGGCACAACTTAAGTTAAACTGACTTGTGTCCCCAAAGCCCCCGTGTGGGTAAATGGAGTTACTGCATGTCTTAATTTGTTTTACATTTCTTTCTTTTTTAATAAATAAAAACAAACAAAATCCAGATGATAGTGTCTAATATTACACTACCCGATGAGATTTTTGACCTGCTTACAGCAAAGAAAACCAAGACCTGTAAATGGGCTGTGATTGTGTTAAGAACTGTCCAATGCATCATTAAAAGCTGGAAGCATAATAGTGAATCATCAGCTTTACAGAGAGACTGCTGTCAGAAAAAGTTAAACGAACAATTAAAAAAGGCTTCTCTTTGCTAGGGAGCTTAAAGATTGGACTTTGGAGTGATTGAAGGTCATTTGATCTGATGGGAATGACCTTGAAGACCAGGTTCTCTCATTTATGGAATATTTATCCCTGATGGCATGGAATGACTATCATTATTATTAATTATTATTAAATACTATTATTTGTTGTGCTAGTAAAATATGTACATGTTTAAACTAACTAAGTGCCAACAAATTATATGAATTATGACAATCCTCTACCTAAAAACATTACTACTACTATTAATAATAATACTTTTGGCTAATCTGGAAAAAAAAAAAAACGAGGAAACCATGTTTATACCTGATACCTTTAGAGTAAAATTTTAGATTGATCATACTAGTTGCAAGAAAACGTTTTTCTTAACAAAACCTTTGTTAAAAATGTCAAATATCGTTAAATAAATAAAAGTCAATGTTCTCACACATACAAATTACACCAACTTTGTATTAAACCCTAAAACTGACACTTTGTATTAATTTTATCTCCAACCATCAATAGTGTAACGTTTACAGACATTTTAATATAATTTTGAGAATTTATGTAATTATTCAATTTAAAATATATTAACTATATTTAAAACTATATTTAAACCTTGCACTGAAGTAAAAAATTACGCCATAATTTTAGAACTATAAAATGGAATGTACTACTACATATATAATCAAAATAATCAAAATAATAATAATAATAATAAATTACACACAGCTGCAGTTAGTCAAGATGTGGTACACTAAACCTAGAGCTGCGAACTCCTAACTGTTTTAAATCGCATATTAATACAACAAAGAGTTGCTAATAGATAGCTGTGTGCTTTTTGGCGACTTTGCTACCAAATCCGTTAACAAACCACAAACAAAAGATTTGCGGTATCGGCAAACCAAACAAAAAATTTCTAAAGCTTGATCTGATTTTATTTTTAAAAAAATAAAAATTAAAAAATTAAAAAACACCGGATCTAGCAACCTGAAGAATCATTTCTCAACCAGTCAAAAGTGAAAAACCTGGAACAAAAAAAATAAAATAAAATAAAAGGTTTTTGTTATAACCCATTTTAATTTCATTTCATCTTTCAGCATGAAACTCGGATGGGAAATGATCCCATCTGCCATGATCATACACAAAAATTAATAAAATAAAAGACAAGAGTAACCGACAGACATCATGGATAGTTAGAATACGTTTAATAAAAATAATTAAACCTCAATTTTTTTCTCTATAGAGACTTCATAGAAAGTAATTCAATAAATTAGAAATCACTTCTTAAGACATGTAATCTCCACTACATGAAGTGTTTTTTTTCCTTTTTTTTTTT
>QMIH01000322.1:342095-375298 GCA_003987875.1 Clarias batrachus
AAAAAAAAAAAAAAAAAAACACACAGAAAGGCCATTTTCTATTCGTCATTTCAACATCTATTTCTCATAGTTGGAAAATAAAATAAAATAAAACAGCTTTACAGTAGTGTATATGCTTTTTTAAAATTTATTTATTTTATTCCGCTTGCATGTTGGGAAGGAAGTGATCCGGTCAGAGTCAGTGGTGCAGGATTGGATATGTAAATCAACACCATAGTCATTTAATCGTAATATCTGATGGATCAACACGAGTTATGAGGGGAGAAAACAAAAATCTAACTTTAAAAAAAAAAAAAAAAAAAAAATTGGCCAACTGTCGGTCTTGGAGATATATTCACAAGTTGAAAATTTTTCATGGGATTTTTTTTTTTTCCACAGGATGTTGTTTTACACACACTTCTTCACAAAACTGAAATAAAGAAAAGGATTTTAAATCATTATTACTGTCGTGTAATTATTATATAACATGACCAGAGACAGATGATGTTAAGTTGGGAAGTACAGGATGTGCTCAGGAGCAAATAATTTAGAGACATTTGATACCATGAATATTAATAACAATAATAATAATAATAATAATAAAAATCAGGATGATCTTTATAATATTGAAAGAAAAATTGCTATTTTAAGAAGTACGGAAATGCGAACAGGTTCCTGCCCTCGTGTCCGAGGGGCAGATTCAGAGGTACGGTGTAAGAGCACTTTTCAAAAAAGGGCAGTTTAAAAAAGTCAGTCAGCACTTGCGGATACACTGATGAGACTGGAAAGTGCGGGAAAAAAAATCGAAACAGTGATGGTTTTTATTAAAGTGTTCAGTTCAAACGTTGGAGCTTAACAGCTGAGGTTTCTTCAGGAGTCGAGTGAATAGAAAAACAAACAAAAAAAAACAAACAAACCAACGTACAACCCTGGAGTTTACTATACTGCTCGTTCAACAGTTCATCGTACATAATGTCATTATTAGCGATGAATAATAAAACTGGCACTGGCGACTCCTTCGTGGAGGTGTATGCTACGAATGCGACGACCTGAAGCACTTTTCCTCACTCGGCCCTGGAGGAAATGCGCGTTACGTTTTTTTTTTTGTTTTGTTTTTTTATAGCGCACGATTCAGTATTTAATGCACGGATCGACAACTGGAGATTCGAACAACAGAAAGCTGAGATGACGCTTTTACACACCCCAAAACACACACACACATACACAAATGCCGCATTTCTGACCTGATTCTCAACCTCAGGACCCGAGGAACTGCGCTTCAGCATATTAACACCATCTTAGTTTAAATTCTCGAAAAGAACGCGACTCTAGATTCTCTAGAGTTTTTCCCCATGCACCGACGACGAGATGTTTATACACACCAACAACGTGATTATTAGCTTTAAAGACTGCTTTAAATACCTTAACTTGCCATTTTTTTATTATTAATTATTTATTTATACCTACAAACATTATACCAATACTTTAAATGTTCTGGGAAGCAGGACCATCATGATGGAGCATCGTGGGTATGAAAGACGACGCAACATAAAAGCAGCACATGCCACAAATTAGCAAGAGGATTAATGGACGCATGTAGAGAGAGAGAGAGAGAGAGACACACATACATGCTAGAGGAAGCCAGCTGATTTAGAGGAAAAAACAAGGGGCCTATATGTTGCTCCCACACACACAAACACACTCTCACACACACTAAAATAGGCATTGTAGGTTCGAGCCCTGTAGTACTACAACATGACGCAGGACATACTCGCATGTTTGTCTTTTTTTTTGTTTGCTTGTTTTCCCACAAAAGCCTTTCCAGGAACACTTGATTCATTTCACCAGCGTTATTCCAGTTTATTATGGAATGACATTTGGTATGAGAACACACACGCGCGCGCGCACACACACACACACACACACACACACACACACAACTAGACTTCATTTCCTTCAGGAAAGCAGCCTTAGACAATCCTTACATCTACATCACCTGACAAGTACTGTAATAGCATTACACTTATACTGATAATATCCTGGTCCATTTCATGATCCAACTTTCAATTATGGATTTTGGTTGTATTTTTATGGAAAGAGATACCAAAAAAAAAGGGAAAGAAAAAGTGGGATACACAGAGAACAAACAGGAAACGCTATGTATAATATATATATATTACAAGACAGAAATACTATTGTTTGAAACGTAAAAGGAAAAAAAAAAAGTAGGAAGGAAAGAAGGATGAAGGAAGAATGGAGAGTGGAGCACGGTGACGGCGTTATCTACAGCTTCAGTGACATTCGTTAGCTGCCTGTGTTATTGCTGAAGTTATAAAGAACCGGACTGTCTGAAATTCAGATGTCGTATGATCCTGCAAAATTGTTTACCAAAAAGAAGAAGAAAAAAAACAAACAAAAAAAACCAAAATAGTCAAGTTCTGATTCTTCCACACAAAATATATTAATTATACAGCTCGGCATGAGCGATAACGTCCTGGTTTTTCTTCTTTGTTTTTAATAAAATTAAATCCCAATATAATTCATACAGTAATGCCAATGATTTTCTTTTTGAATTCTCGTCTTCTGCAATTGTACATCACTGTGCAATACAAGTTCACCCCCAAAAAACAAACAAACAAACAAAAAACCTACTAAAGTTCCTGGACATGCAAAATGTCTTTTCGTTTTTTTTTTTTTTTTTTTATCAAACAAATGCTGTACCTAAACAAACACTGAAATCTCATTTCAGCATTTGTGGAGTCTTGTCATTTTCATTTATTTTTACCCCCCCCCATCTTTATTACACAACACTTTTTCGTTCTCATATTTACACGGGAAAAAAAAGAAGAAAAAAAGAAAGAAAAACAAAAAACACAAACCTAAATCATTTTGTAAGTGCTCTTATATATACGTGTTTGCATGTGTACATTTCTAAGAGATGTAATATAAATATATATGTATTTATATTTATTTATAGAATATATATATATATATAGAAAGGCTCAATCTTCATCAGTGGAATCAGAGTCCTCTGATGACGAAGATGACGATGAGCCTTCTGCGTCCGAGGAAGACGACTCCGCCTTCCCCGAGCCCTCTGGACCACTGATGTCCTTCTGCTCGTCAGGCTCCTCCCCTTCCTCCTCCGCGTCCTTCTCCGAGCGGCCTGAGCTTTTGTGTGTGGCGTCAGAGGGGGCGGGCTGAGATGGAGGGCCGGGCTGAGGACTCGAAGCTTGTGCCTGATTGGCCACGGGCAAGTTAAGGCCTGGGTTGAGAAGCATCCCTGGGTAAAGCATGCTGGAGAGCAGCAGGGGGTTGAGGGCCAACGCTTGGCCTGAGGCTGAAGCGCTTGTCGAGCTTGGACTTTCTGTCCTCTCCGACTGGTTCTCTGAGGTCTGAGCCGCCGCTTCCCCGCCGCTTTTCTTCCCTGATTCCTCGCCGGAGGCAGCTTCCTGTTTTCCCAGAAGATTGCTCATCCCAAGCAGGTTGGGCAGGCCGGCCATGCCCGAGAGCATCATGGGAAGCATGGCGGCCATGTTGGCAGGGTCGGTCTGGAGGCCCATGAGTCCTGCGGTGAGCTGGAAGCTCTGAAGGCTCTGCAGGGCCTGCAGGCTGTTCAGGTCCAGACCAGAGATGAGCCCGTTGTTTAGGAGGGGGCCGACGCCAAGGGCGGCACCGGCGTTAGCGTTAGAAGTGTTAGCCACTTTGGCCAGAGCGTTTTTGGGCCGCCGACCTCGTCTGCTCACCTCCTCCGGTACGATAGGACCTGTGAGGATGCGGTCAAACATGCTCTCCGGGAGGTAGCCCTGGACAAAACGAGAACGTACGGTTTTATTATAGAATGAGATTTCTCACCAATGAAAGAACCTATAATGATCAAGTGACACTAGACTGTAAATTAAACGGATCTACTCATTCTCACCGACTGTTTGACAACATCTGCCCACTCGGGTGGAACTCCATACTCCGGATTCTCCTGGAGGAACCGACTCAAATCCTTCAAAGGAGGAGCAAACGCCCCACCGATCTGTTCACAAAGAAAAGACATGACCCGATATAAACTGATATGAAAAAAAATAAAAATAAAAAAAAGGTGAGGAATCCACATGATGTTAGCGCAGACTTATAGGCTACTTTCACGTTACAATTTAGACAATTTTTTTTTTTCTGGTCAACCGGATTTGCACATCATGATGATTCACACTAATGATTCATTTTTTAAGTGATTCTAACTACACTCTGTCGAGTACAGCACTGTATCTTGTACATTACTATATCTTTTCTCGCACTACCTGGGTTAAAATATCTGACGAGTTGATGCATTTTAAACAACGGACGCATTAAAAAGGAGTAGGTCAGCCATACATGTTAAGGGTCAGAAGGAAGACATAAGTCACCCAGAACATTAACCGTTTTTGAGCCATCACTGCACATGATCATGCGCAAACAAAAATCAGCATGAATTCATATCCGTTTGTCCCATTCGAGTCGTATGGCCGTGTATCGAATATGTATCTGATTAATAGCAACATATAAACGTGATTTTGATCCGATCTGAAAAATATCAAAGTAGAGATAAAATATTAAAAGGCTGGGCTGCGAGCGTTTCAAACCTTGCGAGCGTTCCTCCTGTTGATGATTTGGACTCTTTCCTCTCCCGTCAGGCTGTTGACATCAATCTTATTAGGATTTCTACAGCGATGCCTCTTCTGCTTCGGCCGTCCGTCCTGAAACTGGATCTTGTTCAGCCCCTGCGCAAGCAAACCACAATAGGTAAACACACTGGCTTTAATGAGTCCTGCTCTTCCCAAACACGTAAATTATTCCCACTTCTCATGCGGCTTGAGAATAATAAGAAAAACACAGATTGTTGATGGACAGCTCGTGAGTTACGTCACTGTGCTGATGTTAACGCTTTTATAATGTCAATAAACAAGCTAAAAGCCCATTTCTCCTGATATGCACTACACAGACAATATGAATTTAAAAGCCGTGCTTAATCTTATTACACGATTATCTCTGCAGCTGAAATCATGTCATATGCCTTATCTAATTCTAACAACCAAGAAAATTAGATTTTGTACCACATGGACATCCAAGAAAGCGCGTTCTGTTTATTACCGGGATGAAGGCTCCAACGTCTGCCACGAAGCCTGGGTGCTCCTTCAGCCACTGATCTAGATCTTTCCTCTTGGGAGCGTCGTCCCCGGCAAGCCGAGTCCCGTCTTTCACGTTTATGACGGGGACTCGGGTCTCGGTGTCCGCCGGCCCAACAACCTGAGAGGTGCCGGGGGTCGAGGCAGGGTTCGCAATCCTACTCCATCCTTGAGGGACCTGCAAATGAGGGAACAGTATGAGCATCTACTTTTACATTTAATAATTCACAGTGAACAATTTTTTAAAGAGGGGGGGGAAAAAATCGTGGACATACTTGGGCAGTTTTACAGATAGTCCCCGACTTACAAACAAGTTCCGTTCTGGGAGCACGTTCGTAAGTTTGATTTGTTCTTAAATCAGACAAAGCGAGTCTTATACACCTTTGCCACAAATACACAATGTAAAGCACATCAATCCTCTTGACTGAATCTCTGTCCCATTTCCCCACACTGCCATCATGTGGCATTTCTCACTTGAAATGTAACTGTTGCATCTGCGCCTTTAAATTGCGAAGGGAATCCCGGATGCCATTTTGTCTCAGAGCTGTTTGCCACTGTTTGATGTTGGGGATTTCCCGAAATTAGGATTATTCCCCAACAGGACAGCTTTACAGGATAGCCGTTTTCTATCGTCGTGCTCCACGATTGATTAATTGAAACCGGTGAAGCCTACAATTTCTCCCGCACCCGCACAGAGATGCAATATATTGACTCACTTACACACTGAAAATATTGTATATAATTGTAAATATTGGGATCTGATGAACTGCAGTGTTTATTTTTTGTACAATACACGTGAGCTACTTCCGTGAGAACCACGGAAAGTTCGTATCTGCGGAAATTCGTGACTTGGATGTTCGCAAGTTAGGGACGACCTGTATTTACATTATCCCACTTCCTGTTGTTAGACCTTTTTCGATCACTTATAAATCACACGTTCCGCATACAGTGTAGTCCGGTAGTCCTCATACCTGGTCAGGCATCGCAGTCGGTCTGTTCTTGTTCATGAAGAGATGATCCATCCCTTCTACATTCTTCCTTCTTCCTCTCCTCTTCTTCATCACTGGCTGATCGTTGACCATTCCGTTCAGCCGCATCTGTTCACTCGGGGCTGCACAGAAAACCTGACTTAATGCCTTGTTTTATAACGTGGTGTGGTGTGAGGTCCGTGCGTGCTGTAGTGCCGAGCGGTTTACCTTGTGGATAACTGTTCTGTGTTTTAGTGTAGTCGGTCAGGCTGCTATCAGACGCACTCTGTAGTTCCTGCAGTCTGGCCAGATACTGCTGCTGCTGCGCCACAGGTCCCTCCTCTCCGTCTAGGGGACGCTTCAGCGGCAATCCCTGCTTCTGGAAGGTGAGTTTCAGACTGCCTTCCTGCTAAGGGTTGTAAGAGGTATCAGAGGCCGGTTTTAATATTTTAAAACACATAATACATATATATGCATATACATATAGACAGAGATAATTTTTATTGATTATTAGCAGGCTAAGCTTAAACTGCAATTAGGAAAAAAAAAAAAAAATTAAAAGCATCCATCAGAAGGTGCGGGTTAAACTTAAATAAATAAACTGAAGCAAAAATGGTGGAGGAAAAAAAAACAAAAACAAAATGAGTAAATTAATGAAAACTTTAGCAGAAGCATGCCAAGTACTGCAACAGCCACTGCAGCTTGGCTTTTCTTTTCTCTCTTTTTTTTTTTTCAGCAAGGGGTGGGGGAGAACTTAAAAGAACATACGTCATTTATTTTGACTGAGAACTCCTTTTCTCTGTCTGCATCATGCTTCTTCACCTTTGAACCCTGAGGAGAGGCTGCGGGGTCATCTGCCAGATTGGCAGCGTGGTCCATGAGCTTAGTGGTATAGAACGAGGACACCGCGGCACTTCCCTCGTACGCACGCCGGGCCCCGGGCCATTTGCCCTTCAACACCGCCTGACAGATACTGTCCAGTCGGTTTATCATAACACGGTCCTGTAAGGCGGAATAAACAAACACGAGCGTGACTGACTGGCGCCGATGCTTGAATTAAAAGCCCACCTACGTTAGAGTGCGTGTCTTTACCTTCGGCCAATAGGAAGCGGCGAGCATGTAGCCTCCACCGTGGAAGGGGTGGGAGAGGTTAGCGACGCCGTTGGTCACGTGACTGTCCTGCATGTCATCGTGAGTAGTGCTATGGGATGCGATGCTGTCCTCGTCGAAGCCTTTAACGCCGGGCACCACTGCAGCTTCACACGAACAGGCAACAACAAATAAATAAATAAAATCATTACAACAGAACATTATATTCAGAGTTCATCTAAAAAAAAGAACATTCCAGAAACTTCCGGATGTTTCCTCCGTTTGGATTACAGTACTGTTTTAAAGCAGTTCCTCACATAGATTGTGTGCTATTTACCGTTCTTGGAAGCCTCTTCTCCGTCGCTCTCTTCAGAAGACGAGGACGACGACGATGAGGACGACGACCCGGAAGAGCAAGAAGACGACGAGGACGAGGAACTGGACCCTGACCGCGATGAGGACGAGGACGAAGACGAGGATCTCGACGAAGAGCTAGACGAGGAGCTCGAGGAAGACGCGTCCGAATCCGTGTCCGACCCGGACCTCCTCCTCGCCTCTTTTCGACTTCTCTTGCTCAGTTTCTTCTGCTTCCGGCTCTCGGGGTTGGGCGCGAGCGGCTTGGTCCTGGCAGCCTCCATCCGCCTTTCTCTCTCGTTGTCCCCTTCTTTTTCTTCTTTCGGCCCCTCCCCTGTAGGCGTGGGAGGCCTGAGGGAAGGCCAGCTCTGTGGCCCAGCCTCCTCCTCTCCCTCCTCCTTGGGCGTAACCTCCCTAGGGACGGAGTTAGTCAGCGGTGAAGGTGAAGCCCCGGGAGTCTGGCTCTGTGCTAATAACGGGGTCGGGGTGCGCGTCTGTCCGAGCAGCAGGGCCGGGTTTTGGGCTTGGCTTTGCGCCGGCGCGCCCTTGTTTTGGCTGTAGTTCCTCTGGGCCGTCATGAAGCTGAGCTCGGGGTCTCGGAGGATGTGGTAGTCGGTCCGGCTCACCCCGTGCTTGGCCGCGCCGATCAGCAAATCGCGGTCGTGGGTGCCCGTCTCCCACCACACGGGCAGATCTGAGCTGGCCTGGCACAGCGCCAGGCGTTCGAAGAGCTGAGGGTGGCGCAGAACCTGTTCGCGAATCTGCCGCAGCAGCTCGACTCGGTACAGCGTGCGCGAGGCGCGCTCCTCTGTGATCGGCTGGATGGAGAGAGTCGGATCGTCTGTGTCTGAAATGAGGAGCGGCGCAAACAGCGTATATTTATATATAGTTTATTATAAAAATCTATACATTTCATCTATAGTATTCAGACATTCATAGTGACACGGAAGTCAAGTCAGAGTAAAGCACTTATCACAGTCCCGATCTCAGAGGGTTACATCCCACTCACTTTACCCAGGATTAAACCGTTAACTCTAGATAACTGTATCAGACTCACCGCCCTCCCTCGGTGGTAGACGGCAGACCCGCCTGCACATGGTGGTGAAAGCGCAGAGGTATTTGTGGAGACTCTCATCTGTCTTCTTGTGCAGCCGGGCCATGGCTCTGAATTTAGTCCAGTCGAAGCGGCCCAGTTCCGGATCGAACACGACGCCGAACGTGGAGACCACGCGGTAGAAATCGGCCTCCTCCCTCCTGGTCCACCTGTGAGGAGGAAACAGTGTATTCGCTGATCCGAGTAGTATGAATATACAGTGCTGTGCAAAAGTCTTAGGCACCATATTATCTGTAGTACAAAATTAAAGTTAAGCAAGTTCATCATGTCTGCATTATGAACAATTTTTACTTAGAATACTGCACACATCTGTATCGAACAGTATCGCTTATGTTCAAGCAAAGAGTTTCCACACCAAACATTGACCGTTTATTGTTTTTTATTACTTAGTGCTTTTTATAGAAGTTTCTTTTAATGTAGAAATGTTTTCAGAAGCATCATTGCATATGACTTTTGTTTGGACGTTCCCAAGACTTTTGTACAGTACTGTAAATAAAACAGCTGTTAGGTTTTACTGAGCATGCTGGAGAATATGAGTTCCTCTGGTAAGTTCTTTCGTCACACTCGCTCCTTTATATTTTCATGCAAAACCCAGGAGTCGACATTATTGATTTATTTTTTTCCCATCTGAAAACTGGTCTGTCATGTAATATGTCGCTTTCTTTACAGGCATGCAAATATTCTTCTGTAATGTTATTTATTCACTAATTGTAGTGTATCTTTGTAGGGAATGAGCTGGTCTTGTACATAATAATGCAGACATAATAAACTTGCATAACTAGAGTCTGAATCTCACCTTTGTTGTCGCTCGATCTTGGCAGCGATTTTTGGATTGATCGCATCCGTGAGCATTGGGGGCACGGGGCAAATGTCAGGGGTCGTGGTTTGCTGTGTGTGGTGGATCTGAAGGATCTGTCTGCTCTTGGTGAAGCGCTGTGAAGCAGTGATCAGGCGCCGCAGCCGAGCCGTTAAGGCGGACGAGGACGGCCAGTACGCTCCCGTGACGACGCCCAGAGAGGCGCCTCCAACGTCCAGCATCGATCCGCCTTCTAAAAAACACGATTGAAAAGTCATGAATGCCGTGTGATTGTGTTTTAAACACACGAAGCAGCACTTCATCTCTAGGCTTTCCCCAAGGACTGATTTAGGAAACACTTTCCCACCAGTTGAATTGTTTATGTCCAACACAGTGAAAGAAAAAAGAAAAAAAAAAAAAAAAGAAAAGAAATACAGGTGTGAGCTGAAGCATTGACGTTCTCATACCTCCTCCTGTATCCGTTATGACCAGATCACCAGGAGAGGACGCATCATCCTACAGGAGAAATACATTTTTATTACCATATGGAGAAAACATTACAAGTCTTCCGAATACTGATTGTGTTTCTTTACACAAGTGCCTTACCTCCATATCATCTTTAAGTAGAGTAGGAGCAGGCTTGTACTCTGGATCATCACCATCCCTGCAGAAGCACAAAAAGTCACATCCATAACAAATACTGATAAAAAAAATAAATAAAATAAAAAGTTTCTTTACTTTTAGATCATAATCTTAATGGCCTTGTATTTTGCGTCTGTGTCTTTATGCATCAAACGTTCGTGTCTCACCCATCCATAAAGTCGTTTGCTCTCTGTTCAGCAGCGATGGCCTTCTCGTCCGGCCGGCCGACCCGCTCTAGGAAGCACAGAGTCGGATCTGCGCGAATAGTGTTGTACTTCTCGTAACCTGTGAAACACGTGTGCTGATTAATCAGGATATAACCTCCTCACAGATACACACTGAAAGTCAGGCAGGTAAAGGTGTAAGAGAGTAAGACTTTTACCAAGTCGTGTATGTGTATTAATAATGCAGAGTGGGGTATAGAGATCTGACATTTTGAAGGAGTATTAAAAA
Organism: Clarias batrachus; assembly: GCA_003987875.1. Taxonomy (NCBI): domain Eukaryota; kingdom Metazoa; phylum Chordata; class Actinopteri; order Siluriformes; family Clariidae; genus Clarias; species Clarias batrachus. Next base: position 352,647 of record QMIH01000322.1, read on the forward strand.
GAAAAAAAAAAACTAAGGTCGAAGAAAAAAAATTGCATATATTTATTTATAACGTTCCTGGAAGTCCGGGTCGTGCCAGACGGAATGGCGTCGATTTGCTTTTGATCCTTTCCTTGAAATCCTCCAGAGATCAAAGACTATGTTTGAAAACCTTTTTTCTTTAGATATCTCCAAAGGGGGAAAAAAAAAAAAAGTCACATGTTCTTAAATCTGGTGACCGTCCCGGGCACCCATACGCCTCCCTTTAAAGAGATCGAACGTCCAAGGAACGTTTCCCTCGACGCTCTGATTTTTCCCCCCAATTTGAGGAGCAAAAATCTCTCCGACATTTCAAGGTACCGGTCGGAGGTCACAATGTTACTATCGTACCACCTTCCGTACGGGCCGATCACATTTGAAGTCGCCAACTGCACATCAAACAGTTGCGCGAGGAGAATGGAGAGCGGCCGTTCGTGGACTTCAGTTCGGTCCAGTGGTGAAAATTCTGCTTGTTTACGTCTCCGCTGATATGGACATGACTTGATCTCCCCAGTGCCATGGCATGCTGATGAGCATGAGAGCAATGGGACCTGCCGATTGCTGAATGGACGCTCTTATTCTAACTTTTTTCAGGGGCATCCAATACCCAAAGGTTTGAAATCCAAAGCAAAATCGTTTTCTGGTGACCATCATCTGGTACGGATACGAAGTGTGTACGGAACGCTCTCTGCGTTTCGTTTTTATAATGCGCTTAAACAACAAAGCCCCGAGGTTCACCTGTCCAACTTATAATGGGTACTGCCCTATCGAATGAGACCTACCTCACCTCACCTCTCCACCACAGCGCCCTTTTAAAATGTGGGAGATCTTTATAACCTCACCCTACTTTAAACAATAATTAATAATCGACATGAGAGAAATCCTTTCCGATCTCCTCATTAAGCAGCATGTGACTGTGAATGTGCGTGTGCGAGTGTGTCTCCTCACCATGCTTGAAGACTCCTATCAGGAGACACTTGTCTGCGACCATGTCCCACCACATAACAGGCAGCTCGGAATGATCCGGCTCAGGAACCCAGATCTCTATCTCGCTGTAAGAGCAGAGCAAAGCAGATGGTTAGGGGCTGGAACGTAATGCGTTATTATCGAGAAGAGGCTTAAAGCTAATCTGACATTTAAATAGTAGCTTAGTCATGTTGGCTGGTGTCACTGCCGAGATATAAAAACCCTGCTGGCTGAGCTCCAGGACTCAGTACAGGTAGACAAGGTAGAGAAACAAATGAGTTTTAATCACTGTGCAAAACATTTCAGAAATCTTACATAAACTCTAAATGGTCGTTTTTTATTAAACTTGAGTGTAATTAATTAAAAGCAAGTTAGAACATTATTTTGATCCTGTTTATTTCTTTAAAAAAATCATCTTTGACTAGAACTGTAATGTAAATGTAGAACGGATGTTATAAAGCTGTAGTTTTGGTTGATGGACAGCAGATGGCGTAAACCATGACCTATTAACACCCAACACCACAAGCAGTCTTGGATGCTAAAAAAAAATGAACAAATGCGCACACAGAAAAAAAAAAAAACTTCCAAAAATTTTAAGCAAACAGGGCTGTGTATTGTTAAAAAAAAATGTACAAGTAGAAATACCGACATCTTGACTTTGATACCGATTCCTGAGAGATACTTTTTTTTTTAAATACTAAGTTCTGTTGCAACAAATGTTGTAAAAAAAAAACATGACACATTACAAATTAATAAAAAAAATTAATCAAGTAAACTTTGCATTTCATACAAACAGAAACCTATTTAAAACAGTTTAATGTTTCCGTAACCCCCCAACCACTCAAAGCAGTTTTACCACAAATTTTTTAAAATAATTTTTACTGCATCACAGTCGTTTAAGGTCTTGTGCAAGTACACACATGACAAGAGCAAGTCCGAAGTTCTCACACACAAAATGTTTGCCTTCGAAGCTGGAAATTTTTGATATACTTCCAAAATAATTAACTTGTTCACTTTATTTCTTCTTCTTTTATTTTTTATGTTTTGCTCCGCCCACAAGAAGTGTCACGTCACATGAGGATTCTGATCCTCGTGCGGTTCGTTTCGTTTACGACTAGGAGAGGGGGAGAGAAAAACTTTTCTGTTAACGATGCTGAATTTCACTTTTTCTGTAATCCGAACTGTTTGTCTAAAAACTGAGCGTGCACAATGGACAGTGCCGTTTTCGCATGTTCATGCACAACACACTGCTGATAGCGATAAATAAAAGACGTTATGGAATCGGGAACCTTCATAAACGTCAGGTATAAAATTTAATAAAAATAAAGTAAAAATACCTAATCTTTATAAAAATATGAGGCACTGATGGTACTGAAGCAATTCAGTCGGTGCCATAAAAGGAGCAGGAAGTGCGTGTTCTGCATAGTCGAGGTGAAAGGCGCTCATGACTCACCTTGCATCGACTCCATCCAGAACTTTCTGACACTGAGAACCAATCAGCTCCTGTTTCAGATAGTACAGCATTCGCACTCTCAACAACACCCTACACACATTCGAGAGAGAGAGAGAGAGAGAGAGTGGGTTTTAAAATGAGAACAAAAGCTTCAGCCATCAATTTGTAATAAAACAGATTTACATTACATGTAGGAAATGAAACACATGGTTGTGAAACATGTGCTGTTAGAGGAGGATGATGAGTGATGGCGTGGCACAGCGTCGTGTACAATTACTGTAACTGCACTACGGGTACGTGATTTGCTAATAACAACCCAAACTGAAGTGTTTAATTCCTTAAATAACCACGGCAGACTGTCGAGAACTTATCTTTTCATAAATTTAGTCCATTTTACTTATAATTAACCTTGTAGCTTGTGTACATCTGGTACACTGTGCAAGTCTACCATAAACAGACGCTACACGACCAATCCGGATCGATCATTCCACAGCACAGTAGTGTCATGTGCATGAGGAGTCTAGACTATCAGTACAGACACACACACACACACACACACACACACACAAAACTGCAGAGTCTGACATTAGTGGCATTCCAGCCCTGGGGGAAAACTCAGACGTAAGCAGAGCTAATGTGTGTGTGTCTGAAAATAAACAAAAGAATACTTTCTAAGCCTTATTGTCCCAGAGCCAATGGGGGCAGGGTGGTGTTGGTGTTCGGGTTGGGGTAACTGTCTCTCTGACACGCGCCTTTTGAGATGGATTCAGAAGCGAAATCGAAACTACATGCCCACACTGTGTGTGCATTTGATTTTGAATTAAAAAAAAAAGTCTAAAAAGACACCATGTTTAATTATTATTTTAAATGGAGCTTGGTACAGGATTGTGCAAAGTCTTGAGTCACATCTCACTTCTTCATATTTTATGTCCAAGGAGCCAGACTGGTCTTGTATTTTTAATGAACGTAGTCTTGAGGAATAGATTCTCCAGGTTCCCTCAAGGACTTTTTTTTTGTCTCCGATTTTCAGTTTCACCAGTAAATAAATAAATACATTTAAAAAAAGAATGCAAAGTTTTGCTAATCAGTCCGGTGCTTAGTGTACTGCTGATGCTGAATGCTGAGCAGGTGGAACAGACGAGAGGGGAAATGAGGTCGCTGCTGAAGGTGTTACATAAACAACCAACTTAAAAATATATATTTTTAGCCACTTCGCAGACTGTCGCAGTAAAAGATTTGCTCCCCTTCCTTTAATTTAATCGAAAACATTTTAATATGAAGTAATGAGTGGAGGGCTCAAGACTTTTGCACTGTACGGTATATAATATACTGATTTGTTTGACTGCCACATCAAAATCGATTTTTAGAATTTATTTTAAAATACAGGGCTGTTGATTTATACTTCTACAGGTGTTGCTCTACACTATTTACATATTAATGGGCAGCACATCATGTGTTACAGGAGCAATTATATTCCGGAGGTTGTTCAGAACTGTAACGAAATCTAATCAAAAAGAAAATAAACAAATACATTTATATATGGTATTTACAGGATCGCAAATAAAATCTTAATCGGCACCTGGGTATTGCAATATTGTCGTATCGGCTGGTGCCTGGTGATTCCCATCCTTAATATAATATATGATTTATTGTCTATATATTGTTTAAAAAAAGTATCAAGACAAAAAAAGGAAAGTAAAAAAATATATTTTTAAAATCTTTACAAGAATGAGAAATGTGAGTCAGTTCATTCTATATAACGCTGATCTTGTCACGATATTCCCATCATTTCACACACATGAGGTCTCACACACACACACAAATATATTAATACGTTAGTGTACAGGCGTCCAGAATAGCTAAGCGTCATTTCCATAAATCCTCCTGTACCGCCATCAAGACTTAGAGCTTATTATTGCTCCTGATCTCATTATTTCATTATTAGTTCATCACTAGTTTTCTATATTAGTATAATGTTTATTATATTCTTATTGTTTTATATTCTTTATCGAAACAATCTCATTTTTAATACTTTTTAAAATGATGTTCTTATTTCATATTTGAATACACTTTTTTTTTTTTAGGTCATGGGCGGTTTTACAAGCATTCAACCACTAGATGGCGGCATAAATCACTAAAACCTAGTTTCAACTCTCAAACAAGACATTCACTATGTGGGTTTAAACATTCATATTTTTCCCACACACACACTTGGCTGTGTGTTTGCGTTAAATACCGAGGACCCGAACATTTCAACATTACAGTTTAACCCCGTAAAAATTTGCCATCTTCGCTAAAAAAAAAAAGCTTACTTGTTACAGTGATGCTTAAGATGCTTCTTGTATCCGTCGTCAGACAGCATGTGCTCCGGGTTGTGCTTCCTGAGCCACTCGGCTTTCTGAATATCAAACCCGCTGGACTGAGTCTTCATCTTCTTCCCCTTCCTGCCCCGAGGGACGGGCGTAGAGAGTCCTGAAGTAGAGAACAAAACCACATGGTTAGTTATCTCTTTCCCTTTGTTTCCCCCCCCCCTCCATGTGCAGAATTTGAGGTTCTAGCGCTAATAGCTGTTGGTACCCAAGTGGTTCTGGAGTTCTTTGGTTCTGCCGTCCTCGGTCGGAGCGATCAGGTCCCACATGAAGCTCTTGATCTTGTCGTCGCCTCTGTAGTGTACTAGGCAGTAGGCGAGCAGCGCTCTGCAGATCCACTCCACGTCTCTCTCAGCCAGCTGTTTCTTAAAGCGTCCGTGCTGCAGGATGTCCCTCCAGCGGCCCCACCTGAACACGCGGCGGAACCGTTAGCAAGCTTTCGTGCCACTGCTTTCACTAGCTAGAGCATTAAATGGGTCATTGCACGATTTTTCAAACTTAGCTTTTTTTTTTTTTTTTACTTCCTACAGAAAAAAAGTTAATCTATAGTTACTCCCTAAATTTCTGAATAAATGCCTTTATAAGGTTCGTTGATTTCTCTAATACACATCACACAGATGTAACAACAACTCATTTTGACTGGAAAACATAAAATGAAAACACACTCACCCATACACTAAAAGGTTCTTCTCTACCCTGAAGCACTCGGTGCGGCCGTAGCTGTTGAGGCGGTCGTGCGGCCGTCTCAGTTTGGGCTTGTCGTCTCCGCTGCTCTCACCTTCTGACAGTTCGGCCAGCTCGTCTTTAGTGGCGCTGAAAGGCCGCGTCTGTTTCCTTACTCTCGGCGTGTCGATCACGAGGCTGTTCTGTTGGTCAGGGAGGAGAGAGAGAGAGAAAGAAATAAAACAAAAAACAAAAAAAAAGGTAAAATGTAGACGGTAGACATCATAGGGTGCACAAGACAATTTCTCTGTAGCTATTTTATCTCACACAGAAATATATCTCAGTATTACTTGACAAACAATAGTTTGTTCAGCATTTTATGTCTGAAAGTATTGACTTTAGATGAAGAAAAATGTACTTTTTAATTCAGAATGTGATTAACCAAACAAAAACTTCATAGTATTTATATCCTGTACATGGTATATTTATTTATATATTTATCTTTTTTCCTCTGCTATCAGGTACCTTTATTTATTTTAAGCATTACTTTGCAGAAAGAACTGCATTGCTTAATACACAATTTTAAAGTTTGAAATGAGAGCATGTGTCTAAAAACTGCATTCACAATTTAATAACAATCTAAAATAAAAATAATATCCTCATATAAAAAATTAAGATACGTTAGACTCCATTCCAAACACCTTCAACATACGTAATATCTTGTTTTTTAAAATTAATTGTTTGTTTTAGGCAAGGCCTGATTTCCCCTCGGTCTGCACTCACTCTGCCGTTGACGGTGTCCATATCGATCTCAGCCTTCTTCGCCCATTTATCCCAGAAGTTCGGATCATCCAGTGAAATGTCTGTGCGATTCCCAGAGGCTACAAAACTGGCCTGGAAATCAGGAAAATAATTAGTTTAAAAAAAAAAGAAAAAAATATACATTTATTGAACAATGCAGAAATGTATTGATTTTAAAGACTCCAACAGAAGACCGTCAACTCTAGCAAAAGCAACAGAGGTCGAGACGTTACAGTCGTGGGAAGTTTCTCTCAGAGGACCGGAAAAACATTGTCACTGCCACTTCTCAAATTAATTATGAGCACTTCCTCCGTCGTGTTCGACTTTTTTAAAGAATGAAGAGATGACTGATCGTGTAAGCATTCCTGATTCAATAACACCTGTATGAACTCGGCAAAAGCAAAACTGAAAGCACATCTCTTCATAACAACTTCACAGTGTGCTCTGCTATTCGAACTTTGATTCAGCTCCTCTTGGATCGCTTAAACAAGTTGCCCAGGTTCAGCGAGTCGATTAGACGGAGGTGTCGCACATCCATTAAAAAGAAAACCCTGTTTCCGTGGTGTTTGAAAGGTTCATATATAATAATCTTTTGTCATCCGGCATTCATTATAACAAAAACAGTAATAATAATACTCTTTAAAAAACATCATTTTTTTCTTTCTTTTTTAAAAATTTTTTTAACCATAATATATTGACGTACTCTAGTAGGCGTTTTCCATCCTGTCTGTCTTATAAATAGGGTGAGAAATTCGCGCCTGGCTCCAAGCAAACGTGAAAGACACCTCTCCATCAGAAGGTCGATTTAATGTACTGCTTAAAAACAGTGTTTAATGGAGACTAATTACAGAGTAGATCTAAGGCAATAAATGAACCTTGGCGAAAGTGGACCCCCGTCCCTCTGACTCGATGGTGATGGTTTTGGTTCTTCGCTGCAGGATCTGGTCGATGTCTTCCTCGCAGAATTTGGCACCTTCGTCCTCTTCGTCCATGAGTGCCCCGTACGCACCGCGCCTCAACAGGTCCTCGATCTCTTTCTTAGAAAGCTGTTGCTGGATCGTCTACAGGAAGGAAAGAAAGCAGGAAGTTAGAATGAGTGAGCTGTAAACGCTAATGTGCGAGCTCTTTAACCTTCCTGTTGAGTTATTTGTGGACAAACAGTCCCGTTCCTGGTCGATGTACCACGTGATCTGATGTCTGACCGCGACATAAGGACGGACGTAGAGCCGAAACAGATTTTTTGACTCCTTACCCCTCCTCCTCCGAGGCTGTTGTCTCGCCCACTCATGCTCTGCAGCACAGCTTTGTCCAATCCCAGTTTGAGACTGGCCCTGTCGAACATCTCACGCTCGTACGAGTTGCGCGTGATGAGCCGGTACACCTTCACCGCCTTGTTTTGGCCGATTCTGTGGCATCGAGCCTGGGCCTAAAAAACAAACAAAAAAAATTATGAAGTAACGAATGAACAAAAACAAATGAAGGGAATAAACGAGCAACCGAGATGTACCAGTGACACAGTACACTTTCATAAAAACTAATTCTCAGGTAGGTCACCAGACTGCACCTGGTTTTTAAATACAGGTCGTCCCCGACTTATGAACGAATTTCGTTCTGGGAAGCCGTTCACAAGTCCGATCTGTTCATAAATCTGACAAAGTGATTCTTAAACGCCTTTGACACAAATGTACAACGTGAAGCATACCAATATCTGTCCACTTTCCCCCACACTGCCATCATGTGGCCAAAAATCGTAACCACACTTAAGGAAATTAATCTCACATGTGAAATGCAACAGTTTCGTCTCTGCACCATTAACTCGTGAGAGGGATCCTGAACATCATTTTGTCTCAGAGCTGTTTTCCATTGTATTGGACTGTGAACTCTGTTTTGTCCGAAATTAGGATTAATCACCATCAGGACAGCTTTACAGGACATTTTCTAACATCATGCTCTCGGAATGATTCATTTAAAAGAAATGAGGCCGACTCATTCCTCCCGCTTTTTCTACCGGACTGAAAATATTGTATATAATTGTACATATTGGTATCTGGTGCACCGCAGTGTCTATTTTTTTCTACAATACACGTGAACTACTTCCGTGATTGAACCGCGGTCAGTTCGTATCTGCGGAAATTCGTAACACGGATGTTCATAAGTCGAGGATGACCTTTAAAACACTATTTATTTATTTATTTACCTCTGAAAGCTCACATTTACTCATGCAAAGCTGGCACTGATGACTTCCTTGGTGTTAGTTTACTAAATAAAATCTCTTTGCTTGTGCGCGTGTCTCTCTCTCTGTGAGTGTGTGTGTGTGTGTGTGTGTACCTGCAGGTCATTTTGAGGATTCCAGTCCGAGTCAAAGATGATGCAGGTATCAGCAGCAGTGAGGTTGATGCCCAGGCCCCCAGCTCTCGTGCACAACAGGAAGACGAAGCGGTCAGAGTCGGGCTTGCTGAAACGGTCTATCGCAGCCTGGCGAAGGTTTCCGCGCACACGCCCGTCTATCCGCTCGTAGAGGTATCTACATACATGCACACACAAGAAAGAAAATTAGGAGCTTTTGCTTATTTTTTTAAAAATTTTTTTCTTTTTCATCATTTTGCCTCAAGCAGAATAAACTTTAGTTTCAGGATTTATTTGAATTTCACCAGCGGAGAAACTCAGTTTCAGCTAAGTGTAAGATTGACTTGCACAAGACGAAAGGAAACTTCATTTACAAAAAGAAACTCCAAGATTTGACTCGAAGATGAAAGTAAAGCATGGATAAGTGAATGCAACCTTTTCATTTTTTTCATAATCTACATTATATGGCCAAAAGTTTGTGGACAATCTTTCTCTCCCTGGTCAATAAATAGTTCTTTAAGCCGAGGTCATTTTATGTATGTATTAGGATCGAGGTTGTTATAAACACGGTTATTTTGAACTAAATGGCCGTTTATATTTACTTGTACTTTTATGGTAAAACAACAATCTTTAGTGAACCTTCATTTGCATGATACAGGACTGGAAATGAATGTGAAAGGACTCCGTCATACCGGGCTCTCGGTTCATGTCGTCACCTCGGACTGCTGTTGATATGATGTTTGTTGATAACGACCTGTTTTTGTGTCCTATAGTGGCGCTTTACATTTCTGCTTTTTCTCATCACTGCGGTTTCGGGACGCATGAGACAAACCGGTTTGAAACTTCCATCAGGAAGAATAAAATGTATATATTGATCCGTCTGTCCATCTTTGAAGTTTCGGTTTTCGTAGTCTACTTTACTTTTACTTTATTATTTTTTTTTTTTTACACAGTAAATTATCGCATTGATTGGATCTGTCGAGTGACGCGTATAGCCACGCCCATTCCGTTGATGCGGAGCATTAGATTACTGGTATATACATTATTCACATTTATCAGAAAAAGCATCTGGGTCCAGACAGAACTGTAAACTCGCCATTTAATGATCTTTGTATGATGCAGCATTAAAATTTCACTTTAACTGGAACTATGAGGGCAAAAACACAAAAAACAAAATCATGTATTCCAGTACGACAATGCTCCTGTGCATAAATCCATGTGGAGTGGAAGAATTTGACACAATCAACTGGAACTGGAGCCTCCTGAAACCCGACGCCAGTGCCAAAACACAAATCTTAACAGCCGTGGTTTAAAGGTTATTGACGAAGCCTTTACAGGAAGGTGGAGCTTATAACAACAGTAAACCTGGACTGGGAAGTTCAATACGCGCACAGCAGTATGACAGTCAGAGGTGCACATAATTTTGGCTTTATAGTGTACAATCATGCACGTTATACTATATTTCTGACAGAGGGTCTATAAATGATTAATCTTGCGCTTGACTTGAATTCATCAATAACTCATAAAAGGAGTGGAGTTATAAATAACGCCGAGCTGGACTTCATGCGTTCTGTCAGCGGAGAAGCGGAGAGGATTAAAAAGCTCGGACGGATCGACAGATTATTACTGGATGCGTTTAAATAATGAGACTCGGCATTTGGATGAGGTAAAAAAAAGAAAGAAAAAGAAATAATTGAACAAAATTAAATTAAATAACAGTTCAGAAATACAGAACATGGAGACACCTAGACTAATCTACCCATTTCCTAAAATTCTATATATAGTCCTGTTTTTTTCCCCCCGTCGTTTCTGTAGCTTCATTTCTCAGTGTGAAATTTGAAAAAAAAAAATCCATTTCTCTGCCCCCAGCTTTCTCTCTTTCTCCCTCTGACCTACTTCAGTCTGTTCAGCGCTCCAGGCATTTTTCCACGTCTGACGTGAGCTCTCCTGGGTGTCTGTACCCTCCAACTGAACCATAGCTACACCTGCCAATCGACTCTCTAGGCAAAGACACACACACACACGATATCTCTTCCTAATGCTGCGAACTTTGAGCTCCACACTTCGAACGCCTGCGATTCTACAACAAATCCACCAGGGGGCGCTCGTTTACACTCCCCGCATGGCCTTCGAGGTTCTGCGAATAAACGACCTGACGCACCTTCTCTGGATGAGGTAGTCTTCGAGGATGTCGAGGCAGCGCACCATCTGAGAGAAGATGAGCACTTTGTGGCCGCCGGCCTTCATTTTAGGAAGCAGCTTGTCGATGAGGACGAGTTTGCCGGCGGACTGCACCATGGCCTGCAGGTGGAAGTCCAGCGCCGAGGGGCTGCAAACCTCGCGGAAATCCTCCAGGATCTTCTCCTCTGCGCCTAACGTGAGGAGAGAAAGAGAGAGAGACACACACACACGGACGTTTTAATGATGTCGGGTTGATTATTCGTGTCTGACACACACTGTTGCGTGACTCACCCTTGATGAGGTAGGGGTGATTGCAGCACTTCCTCAGCTCCATCATGGTGTTCACCAGGTTCGGGACGTTGGCCTGGCCGGCTCCTTTGGCCAGGAAGGAGAAGTTCTTCTCCAAAATGGCACGGTAGTACTTCTTCTGGATGTTGGTGAGCTCCACCTCGATAATCGTCTCTTCTTTTGGAGCCAGCTTCTTCTCGACGTCCTCCTTCAGGCGACGGAGCATCATCGGCTTCAGTATGCCCTGCAGCTTCTGGACCTAAACACACACACACACACGTAACCTATAACACATGTCTGTCAGACAACTAAACAATTACTCTAATGCTTCACCACACACACACACACACACACACACACCTGTCACTGATGCACACCCCCTTACACACACATCCCTGTCGCTTATCCACACACCCCTTCACCCACCCAACCACCCTCACACAACCCCCATTAATAATTTACCACCCCACCCCCACCATGTCACCTACCTGTTCCTCAGTCTTCAGGTCTCCGAACTCCTGCATGAAGGTACTTTCAGCAGGGAAGCGTGTGGGCTCTAAGAAGTGCAGCAGACTGAACAGCTCCTCCACGGTGTTCTGCAGCGGCGTGCCAGTCAGCAACACTTTATGCTCCTGAAGGTCAAAACGCAGCACATCAGCGATGGAAAATAAACAGCACGAAATGTCAAAACTGTGTTTATGCGCTCGTGTGCGCGTTTTTTCATCTCTGTACCAGGCGCATGAGTTTGAAGCCCTCCAGCAACTTGCAGTTCTTGTTTTTTAACCGATGAGCCTCGTCGATGATCACGCAGCGCCACTCGATGGCGTTGAGCTCGGGGCAGCCTCCTAAAATCATCTCGAATGTTGTGATGACCGCCTGAAACCGGTATAAACCCCTCACCACACGGCCCTGAGTGAGAAAGAAAGCATGGCAACAGGAGGGACAGACACACAGAGAGAGGGAGAGAGAGAGACGAGACATGAGACAGAGAAAGAGAGACGAGACATGAGACAGAGAAAGAGAGACAGGGCATGAGAGAAAATGATATATAAGGAAAAAAAGAGTTTTCAGAGAATATGAGAGACATAAGAGAAAAAGAGAGATGAAACAGAGACAAACACAGATAGAGAGGAAAGAGAAGACAGAAAAAGACAGAGAGAGAGTGAGAGAGAATGAGAAGAAAAACAGAAAGAATATGAAACAAGACAGAGAAAGAAACATAAGCGAGAGAGAGAGAGAATGAAATATAAGACAAAGAAAGAGAGAATATGAGAGACATAAGAGTAAAAAAAAATGAGTGAGTGGAGAGATAAATAAGGAACAGAAAAAGAAGTTAGAGAAAGACAAAACGACAGAGTGACGGACAACAGAAAGGAGAAAAACAAGAGGAAGAAAGGAAACAGAGAAAGAGGGAGTGAATGTGAGACAGAAAGAGAAAAACAAGAAACAGAGAAAGACAAAGAAATAAAGGGTAAGTGCAAGAAAGACGTGAAACATGAGACGAGACACAAAAAGCCAGAAAGAATGAAAGACAAAAAGAGAGAGAGAGAGGAAAAACAGATTTTTATTTTTTTCAATTAAAAAATATTTATTATTAAAAATGTTATTGTACACAATATATTTAGTGTCAATTACAGGACTAAGAATTTCCACATTTTTATCTACGAGAATCAGAAATTTCCTCGTAGCGACTCCTTCTACTGTATGTTGTACAGAAGAGAAAAAAAAGGTTATGTAGTGATATTTTCGCTTGATATTTCTCCCACCTACACATAAAATAATCGCAGAAAGGCAAATCAAATGTCTCGAGTATATAAGGTACATGTTTATTTAGCCTCCGTCTGACTGTGTGTGTGTGTGTGTGTGTATAAACTTTAAGCTACAGGCGGACAAATCCCCTCTGAGCTCCACGTGGATTGAAATAAATAAGTCTTCACTCTCTTTATCATGCACACACACTCATTATATACACCCAAGAGGACGCGTTATAATGCGGATAACATTCCTGAGTGTACAATCTGCCTGTCAGTGTCGCATCTCTATGACTCACGCGTCTGTACAATGAGAACGTGTGTGTGCGCGCGCGTGTGTGCGTTTACCAACCTGAGTGTCTCGGAAGTACATCTCGTATTGCTGCAGCATCTGACGGCTGAGCGCGCTGCCGTGATAGACGATGACGTTGAGGTGGGTCCACGTGCGGAACTCGCGCTCCCAGTTGGCGATGGTGGAGAGCGGCGCGATGATGAGGAACGGCCCCTTGATCCCTGTCGAGTGGATCTCGTCCAAGAACGTGATCGACTGGATGGTTTTCCCCAAACCCATCTCGTCAGCCAAGATACAGTTACGCCTGAGAGAGAGAGAGAGAGAGAGAGAGAGAGAGAGAATCTTTAGACGACTTAAAAGTCATGTCATGTCCACTTTTACTTCAGTAAAATACTAAAGCTCATTTATTCTGGAAAGGTTTGAAATACTTCTATATAAAATGGACATAAAAAATACAATGGGTACATTTTAAAATGGTATTAATACTTTATAATAAATAGTGAAATTCCTGAGGAGAAAAAAAGATTTTCAAATTTATGCAGCCCGTACGATACTGTGCAAAAGTCTCGAGATCCCGTTCATATTAAATTAAATTACACGTCCCCAAAGACACAATTTAAACATTTGTAGTTTATGTGATGATCTCGGCGTCAACCTCGTTTCCCCTCTCATTTATTCCAACCTGACAACTGTGCATCGGAGCTGGCAACCCGACCCCTTGAGTAACTGCTGTATGTATTCAGGGTGGGGATATCTGTACCGGAAAAAAAAAAAAGTTCCTAAGGAAGCTTCAGGACGTCCTGTTCATCAGGAAGCCTGCTCAAAAAATATTTTAAAAGTTTATTTATTTCGTAATTTATGACAAGTTTATTTCAGAGTTTATTTTATTAAGCTTATTGATTTACATCTGATATTTCCCTGAAATCGGCCTTAAATTCACAAGTGTGAACATCAGGCATGAAAAGATTTTTAAAAATTAATTAAAAGAGAACTAATGAAACACCTTTTTAAACTCGAAGACGTTTACAATGAGCTTAATATTCCATGAATAATGGGAATAACACCTCACTCAGCCTGATCAGTATAAATGAGAGAGAGGGAGCTTTGATAATTGGATCAACGGGTAAATATTAGCCATGTGAACACTTGATCTGAAATAAATATATTCTTTCTGCGCATTAGATTTATGCGTTCATTCCTGATCGGTAAACTCTGAGGAATCTGGACGAGGAAGGAGCCCTGATTGGCTCGCTGTATCATACGGAGTCAGGCATCTAACCAATCACAGAAGAAATTGAATTCGTGCAACTAATAAGGCGGGATTTTTTTTTATAGGGGGGGGAAAGTGACGCCTACTGTAACCTCAAAGATGGAGGAGAAAAAGCTGATTAAATAGCAGTTTCAGCTTAACAAGCAATCAATCCGATTTCATCTCTCTCTCTCTCTCTCTCTCTCTCGAAGCTCTTTCACACTGAGGTGAAGTAAGCCTGTTTTTATTGTTCCTGCACGGTATTTGTTTCAGCTTAAAAAAAAAAAAAGCCCAGGGAAGCGCCACTAAAATGAACAATGGGTGTGAAATCTCATTGTGTTTGTGCCTCGGCTTCTCTGAATATGGCTGTATGAAATAAGATGGGGTGTGTGCGTGCGTGTCTATGTGGCTGTGTGTGTGTGTGTGTGTGTGTGTGTGTGTGTGTGTGTGTGTGGGGCTGGCATGTGGGCTCAGACATGCCGTCAGCTGCATGCTCCACTGGTTCCTCTTCCGCACTACTTAACAATCTGGCGCCCGGATCCACGTCTCTCTCTCTCTCTCTGTGCATGTGTATAAACCTCTGCCTGCCCTACAAAAAATACATTTTCTCTCTCTCACACACACGCTATATCTCTACTGGATTGCTCAGTGATTATCACACCTCTGCATAAACTGATGCAGCTACACAACAGTGTGTGTGGGCTTATTAGTATTATAATAATAACAACAAAAAAATACTTTTGCTTTTATACACTTCCTGAAGGGCTCAGAGTTGTAAACAATTATTTTCCAGTTTTAAAGGTAAACCAAGCAAACGCAAAAAATGGTTATAGCAAAAAAAAAATAAAAATTGTTATGGTCTGGGAATTTTACTCATTAGCACATTGACCTCTGGAAACTAGCACAGCAAAAACTTTTATCCCTTTATTATAAGAGAAACTCACAATCTCATTCGAATATGCTATACATGCTTCTACATGCATTTCTGTTAAAATAACTTCACAGGAGTGCGTGTGTGTGCGTGTGTGTGTGTGTGAGAGAGAGTGAGAGAGACACTTTTGGATTTCTGCATCGTGATGTATCGTCATGCCACACCGTCACACCCTTTATCCGGAGAAAACATCACTGACCTGTTGTACCAGTTGAAGAGTAGCCAGTTGACGCCCTCCAGCTGGTATTCCCTGAGACTGTTCCCGTTCCGGTACTCCCTCGACTGCTCCAGCTTCTTCCAGTGACTCGCTGGGGGGCGCTCCTGAGCACACGGGGTTTAAATGAGTGTGTTGTGACAGCTGTGGCAGCTCTGAGATACGTTACGTGTTTACCGGTTGTTTATTTATTTTTTATTAAAACACAAAAACAAAAAGCGCCGATCCAAATACGCAAATTGGTTTAAAAAAAAAAAAACATTAAAAATGATGAAGAAACAGTACACGTGAGAGAGTGAGGGAGGGGCTCTCACCATTCTTCTGGAGTCTGGTTTCGCTGCCTGCAGCTGCTCAAACTCCACAATTTTACTCTGATCCACATCTTCCTTCAGCTCCCACGTGCTGTCTTCATACGGCAATGAGCACCACTTCACCAGGTAATACACCACCGGCTACAAAAAACACACACACACTTTCATTATATACGGACCATAGAGAAACGTGATGTAGGGACATGCATGCACATAGTATCTGTAATATTTTCGCGAATAAGACATAAAACTAACAGCACTGATGATCAATTATTATTATTATCTCAATATTCTATACATAGAATAAAAGTGTAAAGTTGGCGTTTCTGTACATTGAAGATGTTTGCGGTAAAATAATTTTGTTGTGATGCAAGATGACTAATAGGACGCATCAAGACGTTTTCTGGGATGTTTCTGTTTGTGCACGCGTCACGTAAAAACTAACAAATTTTAATGGGGTTTTCATTGAGGTAAAATAAAGGCTTTGTTTTATCGCAATCGGCCCACGGGAGGAGAAGATATGATACATTACATGGAAAACGCTCAGATATCATAAAAAAAAAAAAGTCTCAAAATTAAACAGATGGCGCTGTGTATGTGTTTGATTGAAATCTACTTAATAAAAAAAACACGATCTCACACCTTCATTCCACACACTTCACAATAACACGTAAAAAATGTCATTTATTACAACATTAATAAACCCCCAGAGGTCTTGTGGAGACACCCTGAAGGGCCGGAGCTGCACTGCTTAAAAACAAACGATTTAAACTGAAGCTGCAACTAATGTCTAATTCGACAGTTGAATAATCCATCACCCAAACAAATGATCGACTAATCAGCCTGAGTGTCGCAAAAACTCAACAGGTCTTGTTTATCTGTCAGCATTTAAATTTAGTCAGTTTTAGTTACGTGCTACTAACAATAAAAGACAATAAAAGGCAAAATACTTAACTCAAGAACACGCCTTTTAATAAGCCTTATGGTAAGTTCGTTTTTTAACCCATTATCAAATTGTGCAACCGTAACGGTTTTTTTTTTTTTTTTTACAAATTCAATGAAGATCTTTATAAAAGTCTTAAATAATTTAAAAGTCCCCCCCCCATTTGTTCGCTGACCTCCAGATCACAGTGCATCGTCATGAAATAACAGAAATGATCCTGTAAGTATCCCAGCTATCACCACCTGAAGGCAGTACAATGCGTGTGGCTCTTAAAAAAGGCCCGTGTCCGCCCGCTCCCGCTGAAACCATGTGTGTGGACTTGCTCCAGGGTGTCAACAGCATTTTTGAGCCTCCTAATGCTGCTCCTCATGTGATTTAAAACCGTACTGGCAGCGAGTGTGTACCAGCTCTGACACATGAGGTCTCATTTAATCAACCGCTCAGTTAAAGTTGTGAATGAAGGTTTGTGCGAAGCGAAACGAAGTGAAAAATTTCCGCTGGATTTTGAGAGCCCTCGAGGAGAAAAACGAGTGCGTGTTAGTCACAAATGACCCGGAAAACTCTACGATCACTTAATATGATGAGAAAATGGCAAAAAATAAATAAAAAAATTCTTTTCTGAGGTAAAAGTTACTCAGACGTCAAACATCTCTGCAGCACAACTGCATTGCAAATTCTACTTAAAAAAAACAAACCAAAAAAAAAACCTTACCTCTCCAGTGTCCTTATCCTGACAGTATGAGACCTCCAGGACTCTGTCCACTTCAACGTAATCAGGATTAAATGGATCCTCCTCCATCTACAACACGCACACAAACATGAAAAAGTTATTACAGGATGTCTGTAACACACTTATGCACACCCTGACCATCATCGACGTGGCTCCAGAGGATTTTCGCTCCTATTTTAAGGAACAAAATGAGTCAAATTTTATAGACTAGACTAGACTAGACATCACTCTGCAACAACAGGACAGAATGTCTTGTCCTATTACATAAGCCAACTCTGAAAGTTTGCGCCATTTTGTCACCATTTTAGTTAATTAATTTTTACTAATTCCTACCCACCCAGGAGAGCTTAAAGAAGTTAAGCAGAGCATGCTAATATCTCTTTAGACGTCCTTTACCTTTGATTATGGGACACATTGTGGTGTCCAGTTCATGTATGAAAATGATCCCTAAAATTATTATTATTGTTATAACACAACTTCACCAAGCACTTCAGCGATCTTTGATCATGCTCATCCGTTATGTTTTTCTTCTGTGACACTGACATTTCAGCACCACCCTTCCAGGATTTATTAATAATAATAATAATAATAATAAAAAATGCACTGGATGTTGTCGTTGTCATGTTTTCTTTGCTTCATACAGCCCAATAATTTACTCCTTATAAAATGCTACTTTTTATTTTTATTTCTTTTTGTTCACGCAGTATATTTGACCTGAATAAAACCTACAGTGGGAATTTTTTTTTTTTAGAAATAATCCAACTGGATGGACTTGAAGCTGATCTTTCATATTTATCGAGGTGCGTTATTGAGTTTAAAAGCAGCACTACTGTACATTTCCTCCACACACTGCAGATCCTGGAATAGAGTGCACCGTGACATAACAGCACTTAGCTGTAAACGGAACAAAGGGGGAAAAAATAAATAAAATAAAATCGGTAAATGAACTGGAAAGCGAGCAAATCCACAATGACACACTTACATCGGCGAAGAAGTGCGCTCTCTGCGCCTGTTTAATCTTAAAGCGCTTGATTTTCTGCTGGATCCTCTTGTCCTTCACCAACTGCTGCTCTGTAGCCCATTCACAATGCAGATAAGAGCTATACACACACACACGCACACAAACAAACACACACACAAAATCAATTTGCATTTCCGTGCGTAAACACGCCGACTCACAGTCAACGGCTTTCTCGTCCTTCCTTATGTATTACTCGGGCTTGTGTAAGGAGATTACACGTTATTAACATGAAACGGAGACGGATTTAATTTGCTTTAATTAGGAGAAAAAAGAGCAGGAGAACATCCAAAACCAGAACTAGCAATTTGGCTAGCAATACGCAAGCGTGCCTTACAGAACCGGCGTTCAGAACTTAATAACAGAGTCAGGAGCGGATTCTACGCTCAAAGGACTTCAAAGGGGGAAAAGGAAGAAAAATATTTATCATCAAAATCATCACCTTGGAGAAATTTGGGGGGAAAAAACAAAACAAAACAAAAAAAAAACGTTGATGACTTACTAGTTTTTGTATTTTACAAAAAACTCCTCCACTTCAATGACAACCCCTGGAGAGACCTGTTGCACAAAGAACATTGAAAAATGATTTAATTAGAGGATTTAAGTCTATAATGGTTTTAAAACACGAAACAGAAAAACACTGACAGAACGCATAATTATTGCAATTCAATATTACGTCTTGTTCCCAATTGAGTTACAATTTAAGACCTTTAAAAAAAAAAGGTTGAATGCTTAATTAAATGCAGCCTGTTCCTTAAAACATTAGCTTTCGCACTCAAAAAAACAAACAAACAGAAAGGTGCAGAATTGAAACAATACAAAATAACTGACATTTACCTGAGCAGCACAATACCTCGGCCATCCACAATAATTATTATTTATAAACAAACTTAGGAAATAATTCACTCCTACCACACTGGCTGAAAATGAGTAAATAGTTCAGAGTGCGCCACCTGTAGGATTATAACGAAACGGTGACGTTTAACTGGTTTTATACGCATCAGTTGAGAGGCTGCGAGCATGCGGACGTGTGTGGCTTCTAATATGCGTTTTTTTTTTAACAAATTTGCGCTTGCTGATGTTTTTGAGAATTTTGTATAAGGAAGTGTGCGTAAGGAGTGGGGCGAAGACTAATTCGCTCACAGAGTCTGGAGAAAAAAGACAGATCTGATGCTTTTAACACGAGCGAGTTTTGATAATGTAACAGCATGAAAAATGCGCTCGGAACAGAATCGTTTATATCTGAGGCTGATCGGATGATCACCGATAACGATCAATCAAACTGAAAACTAGCCAATTGTGATCACTGACCAATCAGCCGGTTCATGTCTATTATAAATGTACAAAAAAAAAAAGTTTTTTGAGTCGAATGTGGCGACACTTCAATCACACAAAAGAATTGCAACTCGTGATACTGTAAGAAAAATAGCTCCTAGTGATCGTGATAACATATTAGGTCGTCCCTGCAGCTAACACATTATTTATTAAATAATAAATGAATAAATAAATAAATAGATAAATCGTTAACACCACAGGCTTGACATTACCTCTTTCTTCGCTATCCGAGAGGCCATGATTTTATCCACCACAGCTCCATCTTCCTCACTGGGGTTCTCCTGGGGAAAACGAGGAAAACACTTTCACTTTCATTTAGCAGTGATTCACCTGAACAATGAAGGACGTCTTATTTCAGTTTTTCAGTTACAAGGTTCAGTACAGCTAGTCTGTTGCATACGGGCATGACACGGGCCTCCCAGGAACTAGCCCTGTTTCACAGAAAGTATCCTCGATGTACAATATCTCCCACTGGTTCCTGAATTTCGGACACCCTTGATATATTTTTTTTTACGATCCTTAAAAATAATTATGACTTCTTACGCATCACAGTATTGAGCATCATTATCATCATCGCCCGGCTCTCAGATTCTCACGCATGATTTTTCAGATAAGAATTTACATGGTCATACACATAGTGCACTTCTAATGAAGAGTGCTTCTTGTGTGAGAATGTGGTGCTCGTGCTCACCACAAACAGCTGTACTGCAGGCTCTTTGTGAGTGTTCGTATTGATCTTCTTGGCTTTGGCGATGACCTTCATTTCCTCATCAGACAGCCGGGCCTCGTGCTCCTCGGCGTAGCGCTTCCTCTTTATCTGTCTGTTTGAGCGACGCTTCTGTAACAAGAGCACAAAAAAATATTTAAAAAAAGACACATGAAATAAGACACATACAGTACAGTCATACACGATACTCCTGACATTGCACTACAGGTAGTCACTGACTTATGAACGGGAGCACGTTCGTAAGTCGGATTTGTTCTTAGGTCTGACAAAGTGATTCTTATACCGTAACCACATGCCTAACGAGTCAGCTGACCTTGTTTAAATTCAGCTCGGGAGAGTGTCATTTTGTCTTATTTATTTTATACATTCACTTACACACTGAAAAGTGTGTCTGTAATTGTAAATAGTATCTGGTTCACTGCTGTGTCCAATACACGTGGGATACTTGCGTGATTTGTTCGTAGAACCGCGATCTGTTCTTATCTGTGGAAAAATCAGACTACCCGGGGACTAACTGGTGTTAATCATGCGATACTGACATTATTTCAATTTCAAGAAAGCTTTCCAAGACGAAACACAACAACTGATAAATTTTCGAGTCATTTTGCATTTTAAAATTGCTTTCAGTTTGATTTTTAGCTTGATGTGACTTATACCTAATTACCTTCTTAGATTAATTTACAGTCATGACTTCCGTTTCGCAGCATTCGCCAACAGGAAATTAAATATTATTAAAAATAAAAAGTGTACCCTTGCAACTAGCGATTAAACCCGACTCCTAACATGTAAAATGGCACCCGTTCTGGCCACACCCCATTCTTTTGCCTCGTCAGAGCCAAGTGTGATACTCATTTTTAAGGGTGCATAAGTAAACGATGGCATCCTGCACGTGATAGCTGCAGAAAGGCTGAGCAAAAATCCTCACGTGACTAACGTGAGTTAACGTTACTGCGTACATAACTTCAACGGATTATCACCGAGGCTTAGGCACGGATATTAATATGTTAATGTGACATTTAAAACTAATTACATGTTCTCTACTTTAAGGACGCACACACTACGTGTCTTTAAAACCAGTCGTCCATTTTATTCACAGCCTCGTCCTTCACGAGGGCAAATTAGTTGGGAAACTTGCGTTTTAATCTTTATTTTAAAAGCCGAAACTGAGATCTGAAACATTAAACCCGCAAACATTTTACCTTTAATTATTATTATTACTTAATTTCTTTTAAATTTCTTGCTTAGGCATGTTTGTATAGTGGGTTAAAATTAAATACAATTTAGTTCATCAATATGATGCGTCACTCTATGAGAAACCTGACCCCTAGATATATTTATTAAAACAGAGTAATGGAGAAAAAAAAAAGCCTAAAAATGCTCAGTGTCATGTTTGCACACAAAAAAGTGTATAGTTTAAAAACAAAAATTAAAAACACCTCGCATACTTATTAATCTTCTTATAAGGTTAGATGGAGGGACGTGTTAGTAGGTTGGATATCTGAAACGCCAAATTAATAGAAATCTCTCTATCTATCTATCTATCTATATATAAAATAAAACTGAAAAATAAATAAATAAATAAATAAATAGGTGTGTCTGTACACAAGATGAGTAATAGAACGTCAAGAGATTCTTACTGGATTTTTTTGTCTGTTTGTTTGTGCACGCATCACATAAAAACTACTGAATGAATTTTAATGGGGTTTTCACATGTGCATTTGGCCGAACCTGAGGTAACATATAGGCTTTGTTTCATCGTGATCTGCAAACAGGAAGAGAAGAGAAGATCGGGAGAACGCCCTTAAAGCAGTTAAAAAAATATTAATTAATTAATTAATTAATTAATTAAAAACGACCTTGAAAAAAATAAATAACCCTAGTTACTCTCAAAATTCAACAGATGGCGCTGTACATTTTTTAAAACACACTTATGAGTGTGTGAATAATTCCGCAGGGACACCTAGTATCAAATAAATCTAAATACCGTGTTAAAGGTCACGTGTATTTGCTGGACATAGAAAGAGCACCGCAAGTATATATACAGTGTGTTTTATATATATATATAT